>JAQJVL010010530.1:0-12006 GCA_035578905.1 Stictocephala bisonia
TTAGAGCTTATGCGCGAACGGAAGATAACATCCGATAATTTTAATATTTTTTCCCCTTTTTAGTCATACCATTTAGCAACTTTTCCGCGGTATTACGATCCGAAAAAAAAATATCGATTTTTTTCGACCCACCCTACTGGTCAGGGGGAAGGTGGATGACTCGGCCGGCTTGGAGAGTGTCTGCTTCAGAGTCCCAAACTTTGGTACCAGGAACAAACAGCTATTCCTACTGCCAAATGTTCGCACTGTTGCTCATGCATCCTTGCCTCTTTTCCGGATGATGAGGGATTATAATTCGATGCTTTCAGCGGGGATCGAAATAGACATATTTCTGGATACAGTTAGGGCTTTTAAATATAAATGTCTAAAGTTTTTCAAGTCCCATTAACTAAATAATTTATTTTTCGCAAAAATGTTTATTATTTGCCTTCTATTTTTTCATATATTTAATGTAAAATGTGCCTTTAACAGTCTAGATCATTGTTGTATTTGTATATATATATATATATATATATATATATATATATATATATATATATATTCTCCTCATTGTACTATTTATTATATTTATATCGTTGTTTGTTTTGATTAATTGTTAGAATTTATATTTGTTACCTAGTGATAAGACTTTATATAGACATAGGTTTAATTGGGTGATTATGCTGTAAACCTCCCACAAGATAGAATAATGTATAAATGTATGAACTGCCTCAATGTAATTGGGTCTAGTACCTGTATTGGAGCATGAAAATAAAATAAATAAATAAATACATTCGTATGGCTTACTTTGGTTTTTTCCAAAGTGTTTTTTTGATATGGCCTAATTTTTGGGGGGAATGCCTCAAGGACAAGTGAAATTTTACTGATCCAAAAGAAAGTTGTAAGAATTCTTAGTAATGCCCCTTTTGATGCTCACTGTAAACCTCTATTTAGCAAGCTTAAATTTCAAACTGTGGTGAATCTATACATCTATGACATCATTGCCTATAGCCTAAACAAATTGTCCAACAAACATTATGTAATAACATTCATTCTCATAATACAAGAAATAGTAACAACATAAATAGAACTTTTTATAGATTAAGCAAAACTCTAAAGAGCCACAAAGTCATGTATAAAGTACCGTATATAACAAACTAAGTAAAGTAATACAGCTATATCCAAATAGACACTCATTATTTTTAAGTAAATTTTACGAATGGCTTCTAAATAATCCATTCTACTCTGTTGTTGACTTCATGGATAAAAAAGATATTGTTTTTTGAATTTAAATCTAGTTTTGTTTTACTGCATTAACTACTGATACTATTTTAAAACTGTTATTGGTCTTTCAATTAGGCCTATTATTTGTGTCTCTATTTATTGTTTTGTGTGTTTTATTTATTTTTATGTTTTGTAATTTTATTGTTACTGGTTTTTAATATTGTTATTTCTTGTCATAATTTATATAGTAATAGTTTTATTGCTTGTCTTGTTGTCAAAATTATCTAATTTATTGTTAATTCTTACATTTATTTTTTGTAATTGTTGTTGTCTAGGTCAATTGGTCTATTATAAAAAAAAGAAATATCCACAGAACTTAAAAAAGTAGTGTTAGTACTTGTTAATTTTATTTATTGTATTTCTATTATAATTTTTGACCGTAGCTTTATATGCTGTACTTTAGACTTTTGCCCATGCATTAATTATGTCGAATGGCAAATAAATGATTCTTGATTCTTCGCCAGCTGGTTTCACTGACAAATAGGAACAAAAAAGTTCATATAAACCATAGTCCCCTTCAGGGCCGCCCAGAGGGGGGGGGGCAAAGGGGGCAAATTGCCCCGGGGCCACACAGACTTAGTTCACAGGGGGGCCACATTTCATGCAACAAAAAAGAAAATACTTAATAATCTACTAGATAAGAAACGATTCAGGCCTGTATCAAAATATCAAAAGTGATAAAAGGCTAGATAAGTCTTCCAGTTTTAGTTTTAAAACGTTTAAACTAAACCATTGGTTTTATAGCAACCAGGGAGCCTTTTGGAGCAAGTTGTACACTGGGCTTTGAAGTTTGTCAGCGGTCGACATAGTGTTGTGACAGCATACGCTCTGGTTGGTGTGTGACTGCAACTGTACCCCTCGCCAGTTATCTTGTTTGCGAACAAGTGTAAAGGCATGCAGCTTGTGAACACACCAAAATATAAATTCCAGTTTGCCAACATATAAATATACTTGAGTGGCGTGGACAGTGGGCCACCTCTATGAGATGTCCTGTTTTCGTACACTATTTATATAAAACATGTCAAAAGACCCACTAACTTTACATTTGTATTACTCAAAACTCCGTTTTTAGACGAGTTTAATACAAGGTGGACAAGAACGTTTCTGTATGTTGTATTTTTTAACTTTAATTTCAAAAGTATATACTACCTCAAATAAAATTGTTATACTTGTCCTAAATTAACTCTATCTTGGCTTTTAGTGGTAGGAAAATCAATCGCTTGGTCACGTTATTATCCTTACAAAACCAGTAGTTATGATATATTACTATAATAAACTTAAGATAATACAGCAATTGCGAATTGATTTGTATTTGTAGTGGTTTGTTGATTAAGCTTTTATCCTTATTTTGTATTTTTTCACAAAGTCTGTTTAAGTAGATAAATAATCTTGATTTAGTGTTTCGAAAATCCCTTGACTCATCGTAGCAAAATAATAGATCTATATAATGTAAAAACGAGTGATCAGTAACCTGCAGCCTAAAGTATGCAAATTAATAAATTGTAATAAAAAATGTGGAAGCCTAAGAACAACACAATTAAATAAGCAAACAAAATTACAGTAAAAACATTTTAAATCTGTCATTTTAAAAAAGGTCGAAAAGTATTTATGAGAAAAGGTTCTTACAAACTTGGTTTCAAAGCTGGTAGTAGGCGGCGGCACTCCGAACTTGGTAACGTTGCACTCTTTCCCGGCACTGATCAGCAAATTTTTCAATATATGCACAAAATTTAAGACATAGTAGTCGTATTTCAGTAGTAACTGTGTTTTGCACCCAAAAAACCCGCAGCCAAAATATACAATGTTGTAACAACGTGGCTGGAAGAGTTCAGTTAATTGTCATGAAGGGTAGATCGGGGACATCGTCAATCATTAGTATGTTTGTTTACTGTCGTCCAGTAAAGAAATATTTTGTTATTGTTGTATTTTATAGAGTGATATTTCTGTAATTTAATGCGTTCTTTTGGATTTCCTAGTAAACTACTATAATTATCAATTAATTTAATTTACTATGATTCATATTCCATTTCAAGATTTTGAGAGAACAAAAAGCTAAAGTTTAGGCCCAGTAATTTATGGTAACGTTTTATTGAAATAAATAAAAATAGACTATAAATGTTTCAATATAGTATTGTAATATACTGAAAAATAAATTATATATTTTTACAGTATAAAAAGAATAAATTAACGATAAAACCACTAAATTACAGTAGATTTCTAGGTACTTAAATCTGGTAAATATGCATACAACAACATCACCGCTCGCTTATCGGATGTGCAACAATATGTGTGTATGATGCATTACATTCAACTTGCTCTACGCTATCGCGGGAGGAATTGCGTGGCATAATCTTGTCTAAAAATTATAATTTTGTTACGTTCTGTACTATCCGGATTCATCTTCCATCATATTTAACCGGTTAACCAGAGTTTACTGTACATGCAATTTTTTTTACTTTCTCTCTACTGTAATGTTTCCTTTGACATTTTAAATTTACTAGTTATTATGACATGGATGTTCGTAAAGACATTTTACCAATATATTATGACATAGATCTTAATGAAAAGAGGAGCTCTTAAGTACACCGTTAATAGATAAAACAGCTTCATCATTGTTCAGATTTGTACAACTCCTTTTGAATAATATTTATTTTGTGACATTTTGTAACTCTTTTACTGTCTGGTTTAATTTACCCAGGAACAGGGGTGTATTCTCAACATATTCAGTAGAGTAGCTCTTGATTAAAAACAAATTAAGCCCACGTACAGGTTGTTCCCAAACAAATATCATAATTGATTAATGTTGTCATTCAATAACATAACAAATCTACGACCAATCAAAATAGTTTTCATAATTTTTTACTGTCACTGACGAACGAGTAAGCCATTTATATTTTTGACAATCATTAATACAATATTTATTTATTGTTTGTTGCGTGATAAGTGAAATTAACTAAGATTGAATCACTGTACGTGTATTGTTGAGTGGGAGAGTCAATATCACTGTTCGTGAATGGGTGTGTCAATACCACTGTCACTGTACGGACGTGTACACTGTGATATACATCAATGATATAGTATCCAATTTGACAGACATAAATTTTACTATGTTTTATGCTGAGAAAATTGAGTTGGTACAAAATGCCTTTTATGCCTGTGAAATAAAAATTGAATAGTTTTAAAGTTTGGCACAAAGACAAACTAAAATCACGAATATAAACTAGATGTTTTAATGTCCAACATCAATAAGCTACGTACCCAGTGGTCTACAACCTGTTTTGAAAACAATAACATAACCTCAACTCTCAGTTGACTGTTTTTAAAGCACTAGATGTTCGCGCTCGCCAAATTATTTTACTTAGTGAACATTCGGCCACTTGCTCTTTAGCTAGCGAAGCCAAGTGGCCTATACAAATTTTTTGGCCCCTCCCTCCCTCATCCACAGCTAATATATCATTGGCGAGGATGGCTTCTCAACTGGCAATCGAAGAGCTGCTGCGCCCAACTATGCAACTGACTGTGGCATTGCTTGGTTCGTTATTATTTATTTAATACAGTGCCAACGTCCGAAAAATCGGACGTCTTGAGTTTATCCATAAAGTGCCAACGTCCGAAAAATCGGACGTCCGTGTTTCCTTCCTAAAGTGCCAACGTCCGAAAAATCGGACGTCTGGTTTTCGGTATTTCTTAAATCTTATAATAGATCAAATGAACTAAACTCTATGTTCTCTGTAAAGTAGAAAGTCTACTTTACACAGAGAAACCAATTTCACGTTCGATATATCATTCGTTATATCGATTGTTTCAGTTTGAACTTTGTGTTTCTATTTTCTGCTGTTAGCAGACGAAACAGCTGAGTAGTAAGAAACCCACTGGTTGTTTTGTCTTTGTTATTGTTTTGTTTATGGTTTCATTTGTGGTTTTGGTTATAAAACGCATCAGGAGTATTCGTTCTTGATTTATTCATAATATTTAGTTATAATTTAGATTCATAAATACATAAATTCATAAATTTATTATTTTTATTTTATTTGAATTGTAGGGCCTACATATTAGGGTGTGTATATATAACTTCAATTTATTGTGTTTGTTTATCTCTACAATTACTATTTCAATTCATTACATTTTTACTGTATTTTTTGTATATAATAATGAGTATTTCAGTTGTACGGCAAAGAAATCATTGCTATATAGAAATCTGCGTAAAAGCGATAACGCGTAGGCTTTAGGTAAAAGTGCTATATCTTTTTCAGTTTTCAATGTAATTGAGTATTTTTTTTTTTATTTTGTAAAGAAATATGTGAAGAATGAAATATAGTGAGTGACTAATCAGTGAAGAATTTTTTTATTTCTGTTTTGTTTGGTGAAAGTCAGAAAATTTCACCAAAAATTTTTTCAGGTAAGAAATTTTTATTTTTTATTTTTTCTATTTTTTATTTTTTTTTTTAGTAAAAAATAATATATTTCTGTGTAGTACACCTTCTTAGTAACAAAATAATAAAAAAATCAGGTAGTTTGGTCAAAAACTAAGGGAATGGCAATTTTTTCCCCAGATGACTGCAAAACCGGCAAAATAGGCCTGGCACTCTTTGTGTAGACCTTTGCAAATTAGCCTGGCACTTTAGGTATGGGAACATGAAAAATTGTCTGGCACTGTAAGGGTTAAAGAATAGCAGTTTTGTTATAAGAAATTGATGTTATTGTAGTGGTAATACTTAAGGAAATGTTTAAAAAGTATATGACAATTAGAGGAAAACTTACCGGAGCTTCGCAGCTAGCCCTGAGAAAACGTCAATGAACAAGAATCTTAATTACTCGTACATTAGTAATCTAACGAAAGAGATGGTGAGAATATCGTAGAATGTGCTAAAAGTAAAATATCAATTATAGTATATTTGACAATCAGAGTAATTAAATTTATTTTGAAGTGAAGGAAGGGGCCACATGGTAAACTTTGCCCCGGGGCCACCAAAAGTCTCTGGGCGGCCCTGGTCCCCTTTAGATATGTATAGACAAGTTAAGGTATAGGATTTTGACAGGTTGTCAACTCCTATGTGTTAAACTGAACTTGGAGGTGACTGTGAGGGAATTTAGAAAAAGCCTACATGTATAGCAGGGTAAACGGAGGACATTGTGAAAATCTCAAATGATAAAAACTGTTGGGAGCCGTGAAAAGATATTATTTTTTGTGTGAACTTTAGTTAAAGATACAATAAAATACGTACCGGTAATTAAAAAAATTTTAAAAAGTTAAAAAAATTAACTGATTATAACTATTTTAGTTCTGAATCAGCTGATAGTCAACAGATTCAGCTGGTGCAGAAATTACATATAAACAGCCGTCAGTTTGGTAATACATCATTTTAAATAAGGAAGTTTTTCAGTAATTGAACATAAGAATACAAATAATTTAACTGCTTTAATTGTGCCTTGAATTTTAAAGGAGAAAGTCTATAACAACAATTTTCAACTTTATAGTTATTCAAAACCTGGTATAAGGGGTTGTTATTTGAATACTATGTTTAATTTATAGGGAATTTAATGCTCTTTCAAATGGTATTAATTTCCATGTCATAAAGCAAATTGGTTTGGTTTTACCGTCAAACTAACAGTAACAAGTTGTGTAATTTAAAAAAATCACAAAATGTGCCATTAAAGCCAAACGAATCGGACTATGGTTTATATGAACTTTTTTGTTCCTATTTGTCAGTGGAACCAGCCGATGAAGTTATTGTAGTTAGTAGTAACTCACCCTGTATATATGAAAAAGCAAATATCACTGACTGATTCATTCACTCACTCATGAAATATAGTATAATGTCAAACTACAAAATAAACATGTTTATTTATTTACAAAACAGCTGTAATTAATTTACTAAAATCAACATAATGTTATCCTTATGGAACCATATTTTAAGGGTGGTTTCTGTTTCTACCTCTTAAGGAGTACTTTATCAAGATAAAAGTTAATAAACGGGTGTAAATAGTATACTGACAACTTAAAATATATTTTTGATATCTTTTGGGGATTCCATTTTTTATCCAAGGGATCACTGTCTTGATGGTAATGGTTATTAAGTCAAATCATTTATTCAGCCAGAACACATATTTATATGCATTAGCCAAGTCATATTTTAAGTGCAATAAAATAATCAACTATAAAACAACAAATAGTGAAACATCAAGCAAAAACATTTGTATATGTTCAAATACAAATTATTGGTGACTAGTCTGGAATTCAAGGAAGCTGTAACAAAGGTTGAGCAGGAGGCTCTTTAGTTTCTTAAATTGTAAATGGTTTGTCACTAGTTTAAGTGAAAGTGGAAGGCAGTTATACAGAGCTACACAAGAAGGCAGAATAAGCTTTGGCACTCTTAAGCTGTGATTGACATGAAACGTATGAGAGTGGTTAATGATTATGGAAAATACACAGAAATTTAACTTTATTATAAATATTAATTCTATCATATTTTGAATTAGTTGCCGGTACATAATATGATTGTAGAATGTGTTTCAGTCACTGGCAAATTATTGTCTAAACATCTGGATTTAGGGATTATTGTTTTAAGTTTAATATAGTGGTGACTTGAAATAGTAGCAGATAACCATTTCGGAAAGGAGGTCATCGATGATGGGAAGAGCAAGGGGATCAAGTCTATCGGGAACGTGTGAGTTGTGGTAATGTGTCACTGATTACTGTCCTAACGCTGGCCAGTGTAAGTAACTCATTTTTCACATTTTTATTTATAGATCATAATCCAACTAGCCAGAGTAGAATAGAGGGAATACCACTGTGGCTGCCACTGTTAAAGTGTCATTTTAGCAACAATAAAAATTCACATAGATTACATATGGCTAGACCATCGATGTATACTACTCTAACTGGATCGCGCAATCCGTTCTGTGAGCTGGATCACTGCTCTACCCCCATCACAGTAATGGTGCCCACCGCTGCCCAACTCACTTGTCTTCAATGCAACGCTGGAAAATATTTTAACATTACAATTGAATTGTTTTGCTAATTGCTAATATAGCAAAGTCAGTATTAAGTGTACAGTTTAAGAAACATCTCAGGAAAGTGTTATGGTCCAGTACCAGGAGACCGAGCTTCACTCAGTTGAAACATCCATATTTCACAGAGGATCCAGAGGATCATTTGTTGTTGCTCTTCCTTGCAGCTTATTAATAAGATTTCATTTCGGAGGTCTTCCGTGTTTACCTTTAGCCTCTTTGTGGAACCTGGTGGGGGAGTTTGGCTTACAGCCTCACCAAATTACAGGCACTCTGCTAAAGTCCCATTTGTGGATCTCAGCATGTCGCCTCATGAGGAAGATCGGCCTACGGTCTCGCCAGGATTCTTAAGCAGTATGACCATGAATTTTGGTTTTGGGAAGTGGAGCTCATAAACACAGTCTTTTCTAAAATCTGATGGAATATTATTAAGTAAGAGAAGAATACTTTTAATTTAATACCACACTTTGGTGTATTAATTTAACATTACTTAATTTTGGGTTTTTATTAAACTTATTCTACAAAATGCAAAATAATTAACATTATATTGCTAAATAACTATAGCAACACACACGAAAACTACGGTACCTAGAAAAGAAGACAGTAGGTATCCCGCACATACTCTATGACATCATATTATGTGCTAAATGGCAAAAATGAACATAAAAATTGTTCTAATTCCCGTAATTACAATTCCAGCTGATAAGTGGTACATAACTTACTTACTATTTAGCTGAATGCTTCTATGAAATTGGTAGATTTAGTTACCAGTATTTAATAAATTAAACAAATTAGCTGATTTCGCCCATGTGACGTTACAGTCTACTGCGCATCCTCGTCCTGATACACGGGAAGTCTAGGAGCCTCTAGGGCAGAAATAAGTATTTTCCCAGAGTTGAAACCGGTGCCAATCCATTTCTCGTGGTCGAAAACCCATATATAAATATAAAAATTCAAAATCCTTGGAGCCAAAAAAAGTTTGTCCAGATCTGGCTTGTTTTGGATAATAAGATAAACAATTAATTATGGAGGCCCAAAGAAGGAATTGCATAATAAATCCTGCAGTATATATGTTACTGTCACAACATAAAGCTTTCTTAACTGTTACGTAAAATATAATTTGTTAGTCTTGTGATATATATTTCATTTGTACACTTAAATAAATGTTCAATATATAACTTGTACTACAATGAACAGTAAAGTCTGATGGCTTAAATCTCTTCCTTTTTGTAGTATTTGTCCACAATAGTTTTTATAGTTCCAGATTTTGTGGAAATCTGGAAACCAATCTATTTAATAAAATTTGTAATAATGTATCAAACAAATTTCAATATATATATATATACTGTATATATATATATTCACTAATTATTGACTATAATTTCAATATTTTCTGATGATCTATTAGAAAAAAATGTAAAACTAACATGATTACAAACAGAAATATTTGGATAAAGAGTTTAACATTTTTTGGAAATGCTGTTAAACTATAAAATACTCAAGGAATTTCTGGTGACTCACAAAAGAACATATATTATTAACTAAATTATGAAAATACGTGCTTTTCAATGTAACAATTTTAAAACAAAAGTAATACAATTTTTAGCTGCAGGTCAAATTTATACACAACTATTTATTTCCTCGTACTTTGCTATCGGTTAAATATTTAACTATTTATTAATTAAAATATAAGTACAGAACCTAGTTATTTTGTGTGTTGAAGAATGATAGTACTAACACATTTAAGAGTAATTTTGCAATCGTTTCTTGCTTGCTGAATTATTAATTAAATATTTTAACATTTGAATCTGGAAGCTAAAGCCTAAGTAGACTAATGAAAATGTGTTGGTAATTAAAACATTATTTCTATAAGAAGTAATACGGTAATGAATATAATTAAATAACTGTATGATGGTCAGTTCATGTGAAATTGTTGCGCAGATACAAAATAAATGTTATTTTAAATTTCAAATGTTTTATCACATGAGCTTGTTTTTCATAACACCATAAAAAATAAGTAACAATACAACAAATAAAATCAAACTCCCACATCTACATATAAAATATAGACCTGACCTACTAATTAAAACATTAAAACCAGATAAATATTTTATTACAACCGTGTCTACAAAAATAAACCTTGCAGACTGCTTAACTTTTCTGTTGATTCTAGTTTTAAATAATTAATTATCAATGTTCTCAATAAAATCGACTGAGGTGTACTGTAAATGGTTTTAAGAACGCTTTGGTTTAACTCCGCATAAATCAAAATGTTTCTTTACCCCACTATAACCAGATAATACGAAAGCATATTCTTTAACGACTTCGTGGACTCATAAGTTATCAATCAATTTAATCATAAAACTATGACGAAAATGAAGGTATGTATGTCAGGAATGCCATGAAAAAAGTGCCGGCAAGTGTCTGTGTCCACCGGACTGCGGTGGGGGAACGTTCCCCTTACCCCTGAGACCGTTCTGCGCTACGTTTCGCCCGCTACGTGAGCGATCCAGATAGAGTAGTATACATCAATGGACTAGACCTACTCCCACATATACACCACACCCAATGAAGCTGAGATGCTGGTGCCACTATGTTCGCTTGGAGGGACCATCTATATGCCTGTTCCTAGGGAATACAATCAACAAATCAATATTCTTTATTTTATATGTACAATACATGTGTAAATAGTGTTGTATTTTGCATACACCGTACGAAGATTAATCTATATAAAAATATCCATTTTATTTCATAACTTACTTATCATTTAATAAAAAAGACCATACTATGTTAATTTATATCAATCTACATTTCAAACTACACTTATACATTTCATAACTATACAACTACAAGAAAGTCTTATTTGGTTTATTACATATATTGATAAATTTATAAAAATGTAAATAAGCATTTTGAATATTGAGTAACGTTTTTGAAAAAAAGCTTAACTAATGACTAAAAAAACTCCTATTTGAAAAAATTTTTAAGTATATTTCCAAAAAAATTTCTATTCTTTAAAGTAGTTGGTAAATTTAATGTTATAAGATGTAACAAACACTCCAGTAAATAAATTTTTTATTTCAAAATTTATTTTAAACATTAAATTATATATCCAGTAAGAAACGAGCTTGAAGAAGATAGTTGGTAAATGATTTAAAATGTTACTTCTGTGTTGGATGGTTTTTGGTATAAAAATAGAGATTATGATGGTAATGTGAATTTTGTATCTATTCTTTGTAATCCTTGCAATAAACATTGCTTTGTAATCTAACATTTTTTAGTTTCTTTTACTCTAATTTCAGGCTTGGAGGCATGTCCCAGAACAATCATTAAACTACTAACTTATTTTTGTGTTGTAGCTGCCATAGCTGGGAAATCACAAATTTGTGACGGTCCAGCTGCTATGTTTGTTGCTCGTTTAGAACTACTCAGGGGATACATACAGCTTTAAAGATTTGCTAATGTGCTCTCGTATGGTTAAATAGTGCACATACAAAAGCGATTGATGTTCAACTTAATAGAGCCATGAGAGCTATTAGTGGTATAACACTCTTAATTGCACAGCACCTTGACTTCCGGTGCTATGCAATATAGCTCCTCCAGAAATAAAAAGTCAGGAGGCACTACGTAAAGAATTCAATAAGAGTTTGAATGCCCTGCACCTCTCCATTACCCAGGATCTCCCAAGTCAGAACGGTCACTTAAAATTTCAAAACCCACCCCCCCTCTTCG
>JAQJVL010010531.1:0-12003 GCA_035578905.1 Stictocephala bisonia
GGGGGGGGGGGGAAAATTTTAGGGGAACAAGAAACAGTTCCCACAGTTTTTTATTTTTTTTATTATTATTTTATTTTATTTACAATACAATATTTACAATACATCTATTTTAGTCAGGACGTTTTCCAAACAGCAGTACCATTCATCTCTCGTATTAAATAGTGTCTGTCTGTTGGATTTTCGGGATTCAACATACCATAGGGTAATCTTAAAATATACTTTTTGTCTTCACATTTTAAGACAACCGTGGTCTGTTCAATCACGTTAACAAAAAAATATTTCTTAGATTTCCTAAGTCTGTTTATACGAGTAGGAATGAATTTTGCTGTTTCTTTTGAAAGACAAGGTGTATCAGCTTTGTCATCATTCGACTTAAGGTGAAGACTGCAAAGTACCTTGTCAGAAGGACAAGGTCTAATACACTGCTCACCTTTCTTTACGCCTTTTCGGAAGGTATAGGTACAGGTGTTGTGAGGAAGGAAGGATTTCTTACGGAGGGTGGTAATTTCATTAAATTTTTGAGAGGTTGGTTGGTTTCTTAATGGGATAGAAGGCATAGGTTATATTGGGAAAATAATTGAGGGAACAGGTGAGAAAATTGAACGAGAAGGAGCAGTAGGTATGAAGACAGGCGACTCGGTTGGTTGTAGAGTAGTAGATGAAGTTCCAGCGTTGCATAGATGATGTTGAGAAGAAGTAGCAATAAATGATCTTGAAGTCTTTTCTGGACGGTGTTTAGAATGAGAAGTAGTTGTGGTAGTTGTAGTGGTCGTGCTGGTGTTTGGTTGAAGACAGGATACAATAGATAGACATGATAGAATAGAAGAAGCAGATGGTTGAGTTTTCTTAGTGTTTTCCATTATAGTTGAGTGTTTTATAGAAAACACTGGAAAACAGTGGAAAGAGAAACGCTCAGCTCGGTTTTATAGACGAGTTGGAGGGGTGGGGGAATAATTTGATCGGGTGGGAGACTAGTTTGAGAAGGGTGGGAGAAATAGTTTTAAAAGGATAGTGATAGTTTGATATCTTCAATGAGTGGAAATTTTACAAGTCTAGAATGTAGGTCAAGGTCACGGTCATCTAACATTATTACCAAAAACGGGGAATAGAGTAATAACTGCAATGAGTGGAAATTTTACAAGTCCAAAATGTAGGTCAAGGTCATCTGACATTATTACGAAAACGGGGAATAGAGCAATAAGTAGTTCTTACTTTCCACAGACTGCTCTATTCCCCGCTCTGTCTTTAAGGGACATTATACTTTCGATTGCTAAATGTAATTTAAAATCCAAGCTCTGGCTAACGAGCTAGAAACCCGAAAGCTGAACCTTCTTTTAATTATTTTGTTAACAATTCTAACTACTCCACGTTTTGTTTAAGAATTGGACAATTTGGAAAAATTTCATTAATAAGCCAGTTCAAAATAACGAGCTATAAGCCCGAAATAGGAACCTTCTATTAATGTTTTAAAAAGATTGTTCTATCACGAATTGAGGTAGGGAATACGAAAGGTGGGTGTTATCAAACCCTTTGCATGGACAGAATGACAACAGGGTACAGTTTGCATGGCTTTGACCCTTAGTTAGGTGTGGTAAGGATTGGTAAAAAGAAAGACAAAAACGGGCGGGTGTTGTCAAACGCTTTGCATGGACTGAATGACCACGGGGTACAGTTTGCATGGCTTTGACCCCTAAGGTGTTGGGAAAAGGTGGGATAGGAATTGATAGAATCAATAGCATTCATTAGTAGTTAGTGTTTTGTAAATAATGTAAGACATATTACATACAGGGTGTCTTAAAAGTCCCACCCCCCCCCTATTAACTTTCTTATGAATACAGATAAAGTGATTTACTTCTGGGAATGTTTATATGACCAACTAAGGAGTTTTTTTATGTATGCAAATTTTTTACACCCCCTCTCAAAAGGGGGTAGTTTGGGGGTAAGTCAAAATTTTTAAATAGAAACCCCTATCAAATGACACATCATTTTAAAGGTAATATTAAAAGAAGAAGAATGGCGGAAATTAGAGGTCTCTAACATTAGTCTATCAAATGTGGCGGCAGTTTAAAGTTGGAATTATTTCATAAAACCCCCGCAGCTTATGTTACATTTAAAATTGTTGTAAGGCAGACAAAACATTCACCCACCAGTTAGTTTTGAAAACTGATGACACCTAATCATAAAACAAGTTATTACAAGAATCAACAAACGCCAAAAACCACAAATAACATAGCATTTATTTGGTTTTGGTTTGTCTGACCAAAGTCCAGTAGGGCAACCTGGGAATACCAGTGGTTCCTTCCTTATCTCTTATTAGGTTACTAGTTAGTACGTGTAACACTTTCAGTTCAGTTACTGTGTTAAATTTCTTTTTATTCGTATTTAATAAAAATGGCTCGGTCAAATGAAGATAAAGTAGAGATGGTATTGTTCTATGGGGAAGCTAGGAGAAATGTTCATGAAGCAGTTCGTTTATTTAATGCTGCCTATCCGGATAGACCAGTAGACAGGGCATACATTAGACGTTTAGTAAACAAATTCTCAACAAACTTTAGTGTCAAAGATGCACCACGATCAGGGCGCCCTGCCATTGCGACAGAAGAGATCCAAATTCAAGTTTTAGCAAATTATGCTGCAAACCCACATGAATCTCTGCGGTCCACTGCCCTTGATGTTGGAATTTCAAAAGATACTGTTCACAAAGTGTTAAAGCGTCACAAGTTCCACCCGTACAAAGTACAGTTAAATCAATAATTAAATGAAGACTACCCTGACCGAAGACTTCAGTTTTGTGAGCAAATGTTGCAGAAGATTGAAGAGAATAATAATTTAATATCACAGATATGTTTTAGTGATGAAGCATCATTCTCTTTGCATGGGACAGTCAATTGGCACAACTGCCGTTATTGGGCAAACAGTAACCCCCACTGGATGGTTGAAGCCCATACGCAACAGCCACAAAAATTAAATGTATGGGCTGGAATTTTGGGAAACTCTGTTATTGGGCCATTCTTTATTGATGGTAATTTAACTGGCGTTAAATACTTGGACATGTTACGGAACGGCATTGTCCCAGCAATAAATGAGGTAGTACAAGGTACTTATGAGCCTGTATTTCAGCAAGATGGTGCTCCTCCACATTACAATATGCTTGTCCGGACATTCCTAGACCAAACGTTTCCCGATAGATGGATAGGTCGACATGGCACTTTGGTAGAGTGGCCGGCACGTTCACCTGACCTTTCACCTCTGGATTTTTTCTTTTGGGGTTTCCTCAAAAGTAAAGTTTACGACACAAAGCCCGCAAACCTCGATGAATTAAGGACAAGAATCGAAAAGGCCTGCCACCTTATCACGCCTGAAATCTTACAAAATGTGAGACGTGGTTTTTCAATCCAGGCTTTTTTACTGTCAAGAAGTTCATGGCAGCCGTTTCGAGCATCTCATCTGAGTGAAATTGAGGTGAGAGTTCAGCATTTTGACCATTTTTCCCGTTCTAAAATTACTTAGGGGGTTTTATGAAATAATTCCAACTTTAAACTGCCACCAAATTTGATAGACTAATGTTAGAGACCTCTAGTTTCCGCCATTCTTTTTCTTTTAATATTACCTTTAAAATGATGTGTCATTTGATAGGGGTTTCTATTTAAAAAATTTGACTTACCCCCAAACTACCCCCTTTTGAGAGAGGGTGTAAAAAATTTGCATACATAAAAAACTCCTTAGTTGGTCACATAAACATTCCCAGAAGTAAATCACTTTATCTGTATTCATAAGAAAGTTAATAGGGGGGGGGGTGGGACTTTTAAGACACCCTGTATATTAATTCACTGTAAGAAAATACATATTTGATTATTAAATAATAGACAATTCGCTGTAAGAAAATACAAAGTTGATTAATAAATGAAACACTTTACTATTCTAAATATCCAACAACTACTGAAACCAACAACTAACTAAACAAAAAGCAGCTACAAGCAAGTAAATCTATCATGCTACAACAAATCATGCAAAAGAAAGAACATTTAGTAAAGAATGGTACCAGTTCTTTACTAAAGATTCTATTAACGGCTGTTCGACCGACCAGCTAGCTTGACTGCTCGATACGGACTGCGAACTATGCTTGGGACAAGCGCTCTTTTATAGCAAGTGGGCGGGGCCTGGAGTGGTTGGGGGAACCAAGTAACTATTATTTTGCAAACAAGAAACTTCTCTGTTTCTACTGAACTTCGGAAATATTCTAAGTCCAGTAAGTGGGTCAAGGTCACATTACAATGTTGTGTAAAATAACAGGGAATGTTAGTTCCCTGCTATTTTAAGGTTGTTTTTGATTCGCTAGAAGCCGCAGAGTTACACAAATTTTACTATTATACTTTTGACTCTAAATTCATTGCGAGATCTTGCAATGAATTTATACTTTTCTAAACTTGATGGAGACATCCATTGAATATAGATATGATAAGTAGCATCTGTATTCAATGGGGTCAATTCAATTTGTATGTTTAATTTAAACCCACGATATACGTAGGAAAGAATAGCCAGAAACGCTTCTGACAAAGCGAGCTCTGAAGGAGCAACCCATGTGTTTACAACTGCAGCTTCCATCGCGAAATGTTGAAGTTGCGACTAGAGTTGGTCTTTTATAGACCATCCCCACCTTGACGTTTATCCAATGCTCTGTAAGTACTTTATGAACACAGTTTAAATAATATTCTAACGCAAACCTAACTTTGAATAAGCAAACAAGATATTTTCTAAGTCCTTTAAGTAGGTCACAGCCACCGAAACAATAGAAGGAATTAGTACAAGCATAATAAGGTAGATGAAAGAAAACTATAAGTCTACTGCAACTAACATGCGCAAAGAGGAATTAAGTCCTGTAAGTAGGTCACAGTCACCAAAACAGTAGAAGGAATTAGTAAAAGCATAATAAGGTTTGATGAAAGAAAACTATAAGTCTACTGCAACTAACATGCGCAAAGGGGAATTTTCTAAGTACAAGCATAATAAGATAGATGACAGAAAACTCCAAGTCTACTGCAACAGACATGCGTAAAGAGGAATATTCTAAGTCCTGTAAGTAGGTCACAGCTACCAAAACAATAGAAGGAATTAGTACAAGCATAATAAGATAGATGACAGAAAACTCCAAGTCTACTGCAACAGACATGCGTAAAGAGGAATATTCTAAGTCCTGTAAGTAGGTCACAGCTACCAAAACAATAGAAGGAATTAGTACTAGTATAATAAGATAGATGAAAGAAGGAAACAAACTATACATGCACAATTAACTACAAATACGCATCGTTATATTTCCAAGTCCGGTAAGTAGGTCACGGACATCGAACCAATAAAGAAAATTAGTACAAGCAGAATAGAAGATAGTTAAAAAAGAAACTCTGTCTACTGCAACTATAAGCAGAGAAGGAAAAGAAACAAGTCTACTACAAATTAAGCATGCACTAATAGAAAGAGAAAGATGAAGGAATTGGCGATATTTCAATAATTGGATGTCGGGCACACACATCCAACTATCAAAGTACCCACCGGGAGCGGCATCTGTATCCCATCGGCCTTAGAGCCGCATGTGATATGGACTACGCGAGAAGGCAACGGACACCGCTCCTATATATACCCCCGCAGAGAGCTGCCGCCGCCAGGATGTAATGTGTTACTGACGACTATCATTAACATTAACTACCTCCATTAGCCTACAGCGTACCGGCTAGACAACTTTCCATTACTACAAAGCTTCCTACATGCAAGTCTTTAGCATGCACACTTCACATCTTGCAGTGGATAAGACTGTTGTTAGTATGGAATATACATTGCAGAAGGTTAGGCTAAGATTAAAGAGGAGGAGAAGAAGAATAAGAAGAAGACGAGCACCTTCAAGAAATCAAACTCATTAAAAAGGATAGTTCAACTTAACAACCCATTATATTACAAGATACAGGGTGACTTACGGGAAACGGATGTTTTTGAAATGGCTAGTGCATGCCTTCGGTAAGTGGTGGGGCGACGGACGGTAGGTCATTCACTCCATTGCAACTTACCATTTCAGTAGCAATGGAGCAGTGGACGACGGAGCATCGTGTTTTTGCGTACGATACGTTTGTTCAAAATGGTGAGTCTGTTATAACCACACAACGAATATTTCATCGCCACTTCAATATCGGTCGTACGGCATAGTTCCAAGTCGAAACACTTTGTTAAGGTGGGTTAAGGCATTCAGAACAACGGGGACAATATCAAAGAAAAAGCTACCAGGCCCTGCAAGAACAGCAAGGACGCCTGAAAACATCGCCAGTGTGAGGGCTGCAATAATCAGGAGTCCGAGTCGATCTGCACGCCAACATGCACGAGAACTAAACATGAGCCGTGATTCTGTGAGGAGGATTTTACGACTTGATTTGAAATTTCATCCGTATAAGATGCAGGTGGTCCAGCAACTCAACATGGCGGATTATCAAAAAGAATAGAATTCGCAGTGCGTATGCAAGTGTTGTTTAATGGTAATCGTAATGCAGTACTGTTAATGAGCGACGAAGCCCATTTTCATTTGAACGGTTTGGTAAACAAATAAAACTTGCGTTACTGGTCTACTGAAAATGCCTGTAACATTCATTAAAAACCTCTCCACTCTCCAAAAGTTACAGTTTGGTGTGCGGTAGCCAAGTTTGGAGTTATTGGGCCGTATTTTTTTGAGGAAAATGGCGTGACGGTGACAGTAACATCACAACGCTACGTTCACATGTTGAATACATTTTTGAGGCCATACCTTCAGAGGCGAGGATTCAACATGAATAATGTTTATTTCCAGCAAGATGGCGCCACAGCGCATCAATGGAAGTTGTGAGAAACATGTTTCCTGGAAAGCTGATTTCACGTTTTGGTGACGTACCGTGGCCGCCAAGGTCACCGGACTTGTCCTACTGTGATTACTTCTTGTGGGGGTATTTGAAAGAACGTGTATATGCTCACAAACCCCGTAATTTATTGGACTTAAAAGACGCAATTACAGAAGAGGTGAATTTGATTGATCAAGTCATGTTGACCCGAGTTTCCAATGATTTCCATCAGAGGCTGGAAACCTGTATTGAAGCAGATGGGCACCACATGACTGATGTAATTTTTAAAAAGTAACCTTTTCATGAAATGGTATGTAATAATCTTTATTTGTGTAACAATAAAATAATAGTATCTTGTAAATTAATTGTGTACTGCTCATTTCAAAAACATCCGTTTCCCGTAAGTCACCCTGTACAAGGAAAAGAAGAGGAAACATTCTAAAAATAATTTTTAATGAAATGGTAGTTCAAGAAAAATTGATTACACCTATAGATCAAGTTGAAATAAAGTTTAAAAAGTTAAAGACAAATTTTAAATATCTTGTGGTGGCAGTTGAAAAGAATAGGAAACTATTGTTACAGAATAAAGAGTCTACCATGCACATGCTGGTTACAATACCAGCATGTGTACCGCTGCCACCACTAATTGAAGGTAAAAGGTTGTTTTTGATTAGAAGAAATGGTAGAATTGATTTCGAAATTAAATAAAAAATGACAATTGGAATTAATAATAATCAGAAAAAAAACAAAACAAATAAGACAACAGAATTATTAATACTGGAGTTAGTTTTGTGTTGATGTAGACACGGCATCGTTTCCGTGGGTGCTGTGCACAAACGTCTCCATTAATGGTCAGGTAATAGCCAGCTGTTGAAATGTTGTGTAGCCAGCGATTGTACCAAGAAAGGATAATAAAGTTAATTGGGTATATTAATTAACTTTATAGAATACGCGCCATGACGTAATGAGTTACTCAGGCCTCTCATTAACATGCGGCCCAGTCATCGTAGAGGGAAAGAGAAAGTGGAACGCTGCCAGGCCTGGGACCCGGTCGGCGGGGGGAGGGAACCGGCCGGGTAATGTTTATTACCTCAATTAGCCTACAACGCAGCGGCTAGAGGCTAATTTACGACTCCCATTATCTCGAGCGAGCACTGCCACTATAATTTGTTTACCGCTGACACCGCGTATTGTCAATATTTGAACTAAACTTTTATGTTTTTAGTAAATCCACCAAGTAGGTAATTCGTTTGTTATTACAATACCTTTTTATTTTTTAGTTTTGCTGTTCTCATGATCATTATTAAATAGCTAATTCGTTTGTAGTTACAATACCTTTTTATTTTTTAATGTTGTTGTTCTCATGATTATTATTGGAAGACAGTTTTATTCTTTATGCCATTATTTTTTATCTTTTCCTAATAATAATTTACATCTACGAGCTACTGTGTGTTTTAACACGGCTACGACATTGAGAATGTAACGGTTATGCGTGAAGTAACACAAGTATCGGAGCAGAAGCTAAAGAGTTGAGAGATCTTTTGTCAACTGTTTACATTGTATCTTTGGAAGTATTTGCAACAACTACAAAGAACTCTCGGTTGGACTTGGAATATGTACCGACAAGGAAGGTCAACAACTGAAAATGAACAAATTTGCAGTGTGCTTTTTTATGTTAGGACTACTATCTCGCTATTGTCAAATAAAGAATTGTTTTGTAACACAACAGCGTTGGTCAAAGTACCAACATGTGCATCACCAACATTGTAATAGTAAGGGTAGGGAGACCGATAGTTAGGGTTGTGGTGGGGGGTAATGGTAAGGGTGGGGGAGTTCGATAGTGTGATAATGGTAGTGGTGGGGGGAGAGACAGAGTACCTAGCAGACATGCTAGCGCTATATCACTTCACGTCCAGCTCTTGAACAGTGCACATCGAGCTCCTCTTTCATCACACACGAGAAAAACATGTCTATGAATAAAAGTGTTGTATTTTTCAATCGCATAGTTAGTTATTATTGCGACTTGAAATGTTTTAAACTACCAGAGGATCAAGTTGATGGAAGAGCTTGTTCTAAACGTAAATGTTTTAGCTATTGCAAATGCAAGTCATATCAATTAAACCAAAAGAGTGGACTTGAAGAACTACGTCACTGGGTTTGTTTACTTATGCGACGAATGGAAGATGATGAAACCAAACAAGGAGAGTCGACAACTGAAGGATAGAACACATTTTTCTAAATATTAAAATATGTTTGTAACACAACTACAGTAATAATAATAATAATAACCAAAATTAGAAAGTGGGGCTGCTGGCTCACTTGATTTATGACTTTCGATCGCAGTACTTTTCATGATTTGAAGGAAATGTTGGGTCAGTGACGTTTGGTGGTGATGTGTGTGTGTGGCTAAGACGATTGTTTGTAACGCTGAAAAATAAAACAAAAACAGTAATAACTAAGATCTTGTACGATTTTCATTCGATTGCATTCATTCAGTTCTTTTTATTCGATTTATAATCGAATACAAACAACCGAATGGTTACAATCAAGTGCAAATCGTACAAGATCTTTTTTAAAACATATTTTGAATGACCTTGAAACTCTTGACGTCACTGTCCCCATCATCAGCTGACGTCTCAAGCTAACGTCACTCAGCTCCTCTTTTCCCTTTAACTTTGACAGCTCACCGGAAGTCGTAAATCACTTTTATCGATTGCCCCAGCGTGCCCAATCCAACACTACTGACAACTACTACAACTCTTTTTTGCTTGCATCAAAGTTGTTGTCCAAGGATACTTATTGTAAGGGGACATTGCGCACTGACCGTAAGCATAGCCCGGTAGATGTAAAGACTGCAGTTCTGAAAACGGGGGAAACAATAGCTCGCTATTCTGAAGGGGTGTGCATTGGAAAGTGGAAGGATAAGCGCGTTGTCCACTACATCTCGACGGAGTATGAGAACACAATGGTCCAATTTATAAATAACAGAAACCAGACACGTGAAAAGCCCCTTCCCATTGTGAAATATAATGGGTTTATGAAGGGTGTTGACAGGGGTGATATGATGCTAGCCTACTATCCAGTAGAGCGTAAAACACTCCGTTGGTATAAAAAACTTGGCATACATATCCTCCATATGATCTTACTAAACTCGCACATTCTACATAATGTGCATATATTCAACGCCAGCTCCCGAAGGATTCCATTTTATGAATTCAGAATGAGTGTGCTGGAATGCCTGTTACCAAAGCCTGCCGAGCCAGTTCCCTTTTTACCCCTGCGAGGAACTGACCACACACTATCAGTACTTGGACCAAGACCTGGCATGCCCAACGCTGCAAAGAAGAACTGCCGCATCTGTACCAAGGACGGGAAAAGGAAGACATCAAAATATGTCTGTGAGGCATGCCCAGGAAGACCGAGGCTGTGTCCTGGTCCATGCTTTGACATCTACCATAAGAAGTAGGCCTACCATGGTCAAGAAAACATTTGTAAATAGTCTTTTTATTAACTATACATGTGTTTGACATTCATTAATATCAATTTTATATAACTATGTATTGTGCGTCGGGCGAGTCCAGGTGTGCGCCAGGAGCTGACTACACCATATGGCGCGGGACATTCAAAATGGCGGCGGAGTAGAAAATCATCATGGAAACTTAAAAAAAACCTTGGATCATCCATAACTTATGCTAAGGTATGTTTTTATGCAATAATATTTTTCAAGGTGATGGGTATGTTAATAAAGTGTATCTCGCAGCGAACGTGTTAACCCTAGAAAATTGACATTATTAGGCTTTCGGCCATTTTTAAAAAGGTCTAGAAAAAAAAGGAGAGCCTTCTCAGGGCTAAAACTTTTTCAGTATGTAGTTATATTAGTTTTCAACAAAGAAATAAAATATTAGTAGTGAGTCTCTTTTCCTTCTTTAACTTTTATGGTCTTAAAAAGTAACAATTGATGATTTTCTTCCGAGATTTTCCAGAACAGGTTTGACTGACTTTCTTGCACAAAAGAAACATTATTATAATGTCAAATTGAAGTTCATTTTATGCTGACACACTGGTTTTTGGATTATTCTGATATCTTTAAAAATAGCTTGGCAATTAAACTTTTCGCAAACCGCGTATTTTACTAAAATCTGCAAAACCACCATTTTTTAAATGGCCGCAAGGAAAAAACTATGGCTTGTAAAATTTTTTCAAATAGTGTTTTGTTATTGTCTACCTATAGGGAACTCATAATAAGAAAATTAGGCATATTAAAAATGTTGAGCAACTAATTTTATATTTATTGGGTGATTTGAAATGGATCGACCCTATCAAAAGTCGTCTATCTATAGTAAGAGAGAAAACCTTGCAAGGTATGTTCAGCCATCAAGAGTCTTCTGTGGGGGATGGATTTGGATGGATGGATGATATTAAACTTTCAATAGTCTTATAAATGGGGTTAGTGGAAGATGCACATAGAGTAGAAAGTTTGATGGACATCAGACATTTTCTCTGCAGAGTGATAGAAACAGAGTGATGGAAACATCCATCGACATCGTGCAGAATGAGTCAATGGGCCATCGACAGTCTTCTAAATAGAGTTAGCCATACAGTCATTTGAGAATAAAGCGTGAAGGGCAGCAAAAGTTTTCTTTGCATAGTGAGAGAGAAAACCTTTGCTAGTTATGTACAGCCATCAAGAGTCTTCTGTGGGGGATGTATGAGTATGATTTTGAACTTTCAATAGTCTTCTAAATGGGGTTAGTGGAAGATGCACTTTTGATGCATCAGAAGGGAGTAGAAAGTTTGATATACATCAGACATTTTCTCTGCAGAGTGATGGAAAGATCCTTTGAACATCTTGCAGAATGAGTCAATAGGCCATCGACAGTCTTCTGAAGTGAAGGGCATCAAAAGTCGTCTTTGCATATAGAGAGAGAAAAACTTTGCAAGTTATGTACAGCCATCAAGAGTCTTCTGTGGGGGATGTATGTGTATGATTTTGAACTTTCAATAGTCTTCTAAATGGAGTTAGTGGTTGAGGCACATTGAGTAGAGAGTTTTATGGACATCAGACATTTTTTCTGCAGTGTGATGGAAACATCCATCAACATCGTGCAGAATGAGTCAATGGGCCATCCACAGTCTTCTAAATAGAGTTAAT
>JAQJVL010010532.1:0-12001 GCA_035578905.1 Stictocephala bisonia
TTATGAAAAAAACAAAATGACTATAAAAAATATCAAGCAATGGAAAAACTAACATGGTAAAGTAAATAAATAGTAACAACGAACATGAAATAAATTAAACTAATATAAACTTTCAAAATTCAACAATGAAAAGACTAAAGCTAACTAGACTAAACAAATGATAACAATGAACCAATACTGAAAGCAAATAACAAAATAACTAGCGTTATAATGAATGTGTGTAAGTGTAATGTAATCGGATGAAGTGTGTAGGTGTGTGGGTGGGTGTGTGTGTGTGTGTGTGTATATGTGTGTAAAAGTTGGCAGGGTGTGAGTATTTATAGGTGAGTGGAAGGAGGGTAGAGGGTTAGGAAGGAGCGAGGTGAAAAAGGTTTACAGACAAGATAAGTCCATCATTTTTAGCTTCTTCTTGAATGCATGGATGCTGTCAAAGTGGAAGTCAACCTGACCAGAGACAGCATTTCCGATGCTCATTAGGCGAGGGAGTGGACTGTTCTTTAGATAGTTTCTGCTGTGGGCTCTTCTTATGAACGGCTCAGAAGATCTAGTAGTTCCTGGAACACGAAACTCGACTAGCTGCAGAAGTTCTGGGCAGTCAAGAATTCCACGAATCAACTTGAAGAGGAACACAGCATCAGCAACAGCTCTCCGATGCTCCAAAGGCCGCAGGTTGAACTTCAGAAGCTCGAGTTGATCAACAGGCACATCCCAGCAACGATAGCCCAGCGAGAAGTTAGTACTCCTGACTTCAATACAGGAGGTCGTAGGTTCAAATCCCAAGAGGTCCAATTAGATTTAGCTTGATGGGTTTGTACTATTTGAATAATGAATATAAAGTGCCACTGGCGTTGAAATAAATAAACAAAATTTACAAAACTGAAGGGCTCACCTTTGGTTTTGACCGCAGCAATGTTAGTTGGTAGTCTCAGTCAGCTGTGCTCATGACACCTCAGCCTTTGGCCAATCTCTGAATACATTATCATTGGTAACAGAACAAATATTTTAATCATTTTTATTTATTAGCTGTATTTTTTTTAAGATTATTTATTGTTCATCTACCGATAAGATAAAAGTGTTCTTTTAAAAGTTATTTCTACTGGAATTTCAAAAAGTCCTCATTAGTGCATCTCTGTGATAAAAAATCTCACGTTAATTAGAAAAGACTGTTAAGCCCGCCATACTACCGAGCCGAACCGTAACTCCGTAGCGTACAATTTTGACATGTTACTGTAGTGGATCCAAGCACCTAGGCGAGTGTTGTGGCGAGTAGAGCCCCGAACTATCTGTTGTCGGTTTTTCCCCGACACATCAAAGGAAAGTTATGGCTTGGATTGGGTTTGGTAGTGTGTAGCATGTTCGTAATATCGAACAATGACTTCTGTAACACACAAAAATCAGTGCATCAAGCTAGCACTTGATGTATGATATGTGCTATCATACATCAAGTGCTACACAGAGTTTACTGTCTGTGTTGTTGATTAGTCAATGCTTTATTAGCTGTAATAAGTTTAGTGTAGTTTTAATCGGCTTAAAATAATTGTAATAATTTCGTCAATGGAGTGGAGTGAAGAAGATAGATAATACTGTATTTATCAATGGTTATAAAAGCCGTTCTCTAGTAGGATTTAGATTAGAATTTAGATTAGATGCAATAATTTTCCCCTTTAGATGACAAGCGAGGAAAATTATTGCATATACCGCTCTTAATGTTGAAACTTCAAAGTCAGCGTAATATTGTACCACCATTTCCTCTTCACAGAAAATTGTCTTGCCACCAACATCTCTCTTTTCTTAATTGTTGCTAAATGAAGATAAATGCATACAACCGCTGCTATTGTTTGTGAACTAGCCATGTAGAAATTGTAAAACTGTAGAACATCAATAGATAACAAATTACTTGAAATTGAATTAAAGCACATTATCGGTAGTCAATGTACTTTACCAGAGTTATGGTTCGGCCAAAATGTTACGAGGCGATGCTCGGTTCGCCGCCCGGCTTGTAGTGGTAAGTTGTGACAAAATTGTCCCATGACTTATAACAGAACAGATGAGCTGTCAATCAATGCTCGGCTCGTTAGTGTGTGTGGCTGGCTTTAGTAACTGTGTAAAATCTGTTTTCCCTGTAAATTTCAAGTTTATCAAAAGGAACAGAACAAATTTTTAGGGCTGTTTTTGCTCAAAAGCTGTTTTTAATTATGTATAAAAAATTAGACGGTTTTAAACCCTTACTAAAATATACAATATTTACACCACCATAGACATAAACAGCTGTTGTTTGTTTTCATAAAAATACTGTAATGATAGAAAATTATTAGATATTTGAGAGTCAGAAGGGCTGAGCCGAGATACGTTTTTACATTTCTGATATTTTTCGCACCAACCTTGGACTTTAAGCTTTAAAATGAATCCAATCAAGCTACCTCATGTTCTTCCTAGCTTGAGGAATGTTGTATGTACCCATTCACTCAAGCTACACTCAAGAATTACCTAAAAACAGTTAAGTTCATATATGTATACTGAGAGGATGTGTATATAAATGTTTGACTATACTATGGTGTGTTTTAGTTAAGTCTGCTGTTGGTGGCAGCGAGTGTTTTTGCAGAGGAAGTTGCTGTAGCAAGACAAGAGGTAGTCCCTCAAGCGTTCAGCTACTCACATGTGATCCATGACCATGGACCGTCTGTCCGCCAACCAGTCGCTGGTACTAATGACTTATAGTAATCTGATAGAAATAAAACGACAGAACGATAAGATAAAATTACATAATACAAACTATGATTTATCAAGGCTTGTGATTTATTTAAAGTCTTAAGAGCATACATTTCTGTTTATACTTAAGGAATTATCTTCCAATTGAAAAAATGCTGTAAAATTTGACTGTAGTAATTAATATCTCTTATGACTTTAAATGAACCAATGGTTTAAGCTCTTTGGGATATCATACAAACTAAACGATTTGTTAAACGTAAGGGCTAGACTCTTCAGTCTAAGCGTCCCACGAGTAAAGAGGTTGTTGACTCTTATTTTCTTTATTTTTACTAACACCATTATTAGGCATCATTAACTCTTTGAGTGCCAAAACAGTTTTTAAGAGACGACTCAGAATATCCAGGAGGTTAGGCCTGTTCATTTCCCCCTAATGCCAACACTGAACATCATTTGTTTATATTGGATTGCCAAGTACTTTTTGTTCATTTTGCACTATAAATACATAAAAAATCATTACTCGTGCAAAACTTAAGCTATTTTATTAACTTTTTTTTTGTTTTGTAGATAGATAAATTCTCTATATAGGCCTATACTTTTAACCAACACAGTATTTCTAGTGTTGAAATAAAAAAAGAAAATAATTAAAAAAATTATTTATTTTAGTTTTTAAGGATAAACAAAAACTATCAAAATTATTATAAATTTACAACTGAATATTATTTCACACTTCATATATTATTGTGAGTGTAACCTGCAAATTTCTAGTCAAAATATGGAAAAATAAGTGTTTTATACCAATATTACAAATTTTTTGTTTAGTAAAATTAGTGTTTTCTAGGCAACAAATTACAATATAAAAATAAAATTTATAAACTCTTGAATACACTTTAGTCAAAGATTCAACAAACAAAATGGAATACACTGTACAGTAATAGGCCTATTAGTAACAATTGTTATCTTAATTATTTTAATTGTAAATAATAATAAGAAAAGTTCTCTAAGCCTACATTTTTAATAGTACAGTATATACAGAAATGTTTTCAATATTGAATACCTATCAGTCTTTCTTAGCACTATAAAAACCGAAGTTAATATCACACTAACAAAATATAAATTATAAACAATATTGATAGATATACAGTATTGGAACCGGCAATAAGTAATCAGCTGCTCAATACAGATGATGTAGTGTAAGTAGCAAGACTATCTGTTACAGCTGATTTGGTTTATTTAGCATATGACATATTATTATATGAAAATGTAAGTTGCATGTATAATAAAGAATCCATCTACAGTAATTAAATAAATAAACAGCTAACGTCAAAGCTTTCAAATAATTAAAAAGTGAAAGGCCGATGCGATCGGGCGGTGGCAAAACAAATAAGAATAAGAATAAGAATATATTTATTTTCTCGAAATATATACATAAAATACATATAATTACATTCAAACATAAAAAGGTTTCTTCTTAATTCTCTGTTAACAAAATAAAACTTATACTACTAGAACAAAACCTTTCATAAATTACATATTTCAAGAAAATACTAGGACCTCCTAAGGCAATGCCTGTTTTAGAGGTTCCTTCTTTTCAAATAAATCTTAATATGCGCATGAGCAAATAATATTAATTTAAAATAAAAAATCCCAATTCTTCAAAATATAAACACTAATATAAAAACATAAATAGCTTAAACCTTAACTCTAAATTTAATGTTATCCTAACCCTAACAGTATAGCTATATAATACAATAATAGGAAACAAAATAAAAACGAAACAATTTATGACTAACCAAATATCAGGCTTGGTTAGACCGGGCGTTTTCCTCAATCCCAAGTATTCGCCGACAAACAAAGTCATGAGTTACATCCCATCCCTTTCCGCCATCTTCCTGCCCTGCCCATAATTAGTAGACACACCCAACGTGTCCCATTGTTGTTTGTCCAAGAATTTATTCAGTTAAAAATAATTGTTAACTTTCCCAAGTCTGCCAAATATGTATACTTTACTATGTTATCTGAAATAAATATATGATACAGTGAATAAGTATTTATAAGGTATTAAAATTTATACGATTATAAATGAATAATAAAAATATGTTTGAAAGTGTATTGCTTTAAACTTGAATATTTACAAGGTAATCTATACTTTCTTGCTTTAATAACCAATTTTTTACTTTGTTGGAAAATAATTTTATATTTTTCAAATTTTGCAGAACAATTGGTATTGAGTTAAACATTTTTGGTCCCAGAAATAAATAACTTTTTGTATAGAAAGTGAGATTTGGTTTGGGAACCATAAATACATCCTTTTTTCTTAGCTTAACTTTATGTATTTCGACAATTTCAGGCAAATTTCTCTTCATTACATAGTACATTTTTAAAACTTTATGAACAAACATATATTTTAATGGTAAAATCTGTTGTTTTAAAAATAAATGATATGATGCTTCCATTGGACCTTTCTTACAAATTATTCGAATAAACTTTTTTTCTTGTATAAATATGTGCCTAATATTTGATTCATAAGTCCCACCCCAACAAAAGAGCCCGTAATCTATTCTACTATGTACAAGGGAAAAATATATTACTCTCAATGTTTGTTCACTACAGATATTTTTTAAGAAATAAAAATATCTTAACGTTTTATTAAGTTTATTTTTTAAATCTTGAACATGCATTTTCCAATTAAGCTCTTCATCAAGAAAAATTCCCAAATATTTAATATTGTCTGCCTGCCCAATAACAGCACACTCCGTACAGCATGTCTTACTACATAAGCATTTTGTACAATTGTATATAATTTCATTTGTAAAGAAGACTCTTTGTCTTAAACTGAAATTGATAAATTTTGTTTTTTCCGGACTTAACAACATATGGTTGTCAGAGAACCACCACTGTAGTGCTTGAAAGTCGAAATTCATAGCTTCCTCAATGTCATTCCAATTATCTTTCACATAGCATAAAGCAGTGTCATCCGCAAAGGATGTTAGTTCACCATAAAATTTTGCATTACACAGATCATTTATGTAGATTAAAAATAATAATGCACCCAAAACTGACCCCTGTGGTACGCCATATTTTACTATACCCAAACAACTAAATGAATTTTTAATTTTGACACACTGTTTTCTATTTTCTAAATAACTTTTAAACCAATCAAAAACCACCCCTCTTATACCACATTTATATAGTTTTTTCAAAAGTATACCATGATCAACACAATCAAAAGCTTTTTTTATATCCAAGAAACTTGCACTTACTTTTTTGTTCATATTTATCCCATTATAAACATTACTTATAAAATTGTGAAGGGCAAGTTCAGTGTTTAACCCCTCTCTAAAACCAAACTGTGAAGAACTAAAAAACCTGATTTTTTCAAGATACTTGACTAGTTTTTTTTTCATCAATTTCTCATAGATCTTGGAGAATGAAGAAAGCAGAGAAATTGGCCGGAAATTGTTGCAATCCTGCCTTGAACCATTTTTGTGTAGTGGAATTACTACTGCTACTTTAAGTTTTTCTGGAAAAATACCCTTTTCAAAGCTCTTATTTACTAAGAATAACAATATGTTAATAATTTTAGGGTAGACTTTTTTAATTAGTGATGAGCTAATATTGTCAATACCTGGTGATATTTTATTTTTAAGTGAATTTATAACTTTTATCAAATCTTCTTTACATACATGATCTACAAACATGGATTCTGGATATTGTTTACTTATAAAAGATTTCTTAAAATTTAATGAATAAAAATTATCTGGCTGTACTCTTTTTATATTTAATCTATCAACTACAGTAAGAAAAAAATCATTAAATTCATTAGCTACAGCAATTGGATCATTAATCAAGTCTCCATTAATATTTAAACTTATTTCAGATCGATTCTTTGCCTTTTGACCAGTTACTTCATTTACTATCCTCCATGTAGCTCTAGAATCACCATTACAATTTTCAAAACACCTTTTATAATAAGATTCTTTTAGTTCTCTTATTTGTGTTTGCAGTTTATTTCTATATTTTTTAAAGTATGCTTTTAACTTTTCATTAAAAGGATGTATTTTTAACTTTTGATAAATTTTATTCTTAATTTTTATTTTCATGCAAATAAAATTATTCATCCAAGGCTTGATTTTTTTTAGTTTATTTTTATTTTCCAATATATTTACTTTACTTTGATTTATTATATTTTGAAAAGTGTCAAAAAATATGTCAAAAGCAATTGAAGGATCCTGCTGAGCATAAACATCCAACCAGAGCGTTTTATCAAGAAGAGAGCCCAGTTTGATGTAGTCTATGCGATAAGCAGAAGGTTCAGAATGATCCGGTTGAAGTCTTCTTTGCTCAAGGTCACGCATACACACTGTGACAACTGTCAGCACATGGTCGGTTACGTTTGCCTCAACAGTCAAAACCTCCACATCTATCTTATCTCTGTTTACAATTCTTGCAAAGACATGATCAATACAAGATAACGTGTTCTCTGTAATTCTTGTTGGCTCTTTAGAAAGACATTCTAAACCATTCCTTGATAACAATGTATTGTATTCGTCTGTAATTATATTGGAATCCAAAATATTAATATTCATATCCCCTATTAAAAACAAGTTCTTTTTAATATTAAAAATGTTTCTATCTTCAAGACAATTTTCTAATTCAGTTAAAAACATACTTTTGCTTATACTATGCAATCTATAAATAGCAATAAAAGTAAAATAATGCTTATTTATTTTAATTTCTAATTTGAGTACGTCAGCTGATTGAAAATTCAACGGACAACAATCAATTACTTCCATTGCTGATTTTACATAGATCTTTATCCCCCCTGATCTAAAATTCTCATTTGCCTTTATAAAACTTACATAGTTAGGAATTTCATAGCTAAATGTTTCATGTTGCAATATCCATATTTCAGAAAGAATTATTATATCTGGGAACAAATTTCTAGTAGTTAATTCACTAAGAAACAGGTCAAAATTGCTTCTTAGGCTACGAATATTTTGGTTTACTATATTAAAGTTAAAATTGTTACTATTGTTTAATGTATTGGTAATGTCAGACTATTATTAATAATTTTATTTTCTAAAGAAAAATGTTTTGAAAAAAAATGTTTTACTGAAAAAACAACAATTACATTAATATAAACTCAAAATTATAGTAATTATGAACTAAAATAAAAACAAATCTATATCAAATTATTATTAAACAAGAGAAAGAAATAAACGTTGTACTATATACATATTGAAACTTTACAGCTTACTTAAATCGTCCTGAGTTGTAACAATGGTGTAAGCCGCATTTTCTTCACGCCTCATGAATATTTTTCCGTTGCGGACCCACAGGAACTTGTAGTTCTTCTCCCTCTGGACCACCCTCGTCATAGCTAACAGCTTTCTCCTCGCCGGTGACAGCGACTCATTGACGTAGACCGGTCGGTCGTCTGTTCTCCCCATGTGTCTGGTCGACAGTGTGCGCTTCACACGACGTCTTCTGAGAAATTCTTCTTTGTCCAGACGTCTAACGAACTTTACAATAATACCAGGTGGATTGATTCCGTTTTGTTTCTTCCCCAATCGGTGGCACGCATCTATCATAGAGTCAGATATATTCATATCCAGCGCTTTACCCACACACTTCACTATATCTACAACATTTTCATTAGCTTCCTGAGGAATGCCGTGTATCTCGACAGCATTAGACCTACTGTACTGCTCACTATCTTCCAGCCGTTCTTCAAGAACTTTGATCTTTTGTTTAAGCTGTTTATTTTCCGTGGTCAGTTGCTCAATCAGATTGAAATATTTCTCCATTTTTTCACCTTGCATTTTTAAGACAGATGTATTTTCTTCGAGTCTATCATTCAGAGCTTCGTATGCGACATTATAGCCTTTCTCGTATGTCTTTTGACTATCTCTTATTTCTTGGATAACTTTCATTAGATCTTCTAGGCTAATTTTACCTTCGTCAGCATCAGATTCCAAACGCATACTTTTCCTTCTTGCTGAAGCGCAGATAGAACACCTCCAAACAAGACCATCTGATGTGATGCAATCAATGTCCGCTTTGCTCATCCGTAGACATGATGCATGAAATTCTTTACTGCAATCGTTGCACACCACTTTTAGTTGTTTCACATTAATAACTTTAGCACACTCACCGCAGTTAGGCATATTGAAAATAAATAATAAGTAACAAATGAAAATTATAGACAATATAGCAGCTGTATAGGTTAGGCGGAACAGGTTAATATTGGGAGCACGCACAGATAATATAACGATCCGAACTGCTCGAGCGCTGAGACATCACTGATTCGGCCACGCAACCAAGTGGCCGATGTCATCGGTCGGTGGCAAAACTCTTACGCTTGCTGCCGACCGATTAGATCGGCCGGTGGCAAAATCGCGTAATCTTAGGGGCCGATCTGATTGGCCGGTGGCTCTCAAAGGGTTAAAATTGAACTATTCATTCTAGATTATGAGGCACTTCTCAGAATCTGGATCTCAACATAGTTATACATTCAGCATGAACAAAATTAGCATATTAAAAAAAGAAATTATAATATTTCAAAATTTATTCTTTGTGACAGTTAGTTGCTTCCATGCGAGGTTAACATATTTCAGTAGAAAATGAGTATAAAGAAGCAAGTTGCAATTTGTTGACTTTAAATTGAAATTTAATAGCCATGCAGTTTTACTTTTTCCATCATATCTCATATACTACTCAGATATATGTGGTTATTGCGATATAAATGATGAAACCGCCACAATTATTAATAGCATTATTAATTACAGTTTATGTTTAGATAAACATGTCAGTGGTAAAGTGAAAGTGAAAGTCAAACATGAGGAGTCCCTACTACTGGTTAAATTGTCATTTTATTTCTGTTGTTTTCACTTCGTATACGTAAATACATTAACTTGTACTGTTATTGCAATCTAATATTATTGCTCCTTGTTATGTTCTTGATGTTCAAACCTTACATCCAATAATTACCAAATTAAAACCATAATTTATTTAACATTCATATGTTTTACTTGCTTTTGTGATGAATCATTAATAATGAATCTTTATTGCCGTTAGTCATGAGTTTATATGAAATAGGCAGTGTCACATGTGCTCTTATATCTAGGATTTAAAAAATGCATACTACTTAATAAATAAATTTATATTAAATGTAAGAAATTAAAAAAATAAATCTACTTGAGTATCCATCATAAAATATTAAAAAATACTGACTAATATTATAAAATGGGTGCTCTATCAGCCATGAATACAATTTATCTTTAACAAACTTTTAAAGGTTCAACTGCAGCAATTTCAGGTAACTTGTTAAAATGATATGGATCTAATTTTAAAATGGTTCCTGGTCAAATTACGCCTGTGTTTAAGAGTAATCAACTTGGTTTTCCCTACAGTATTATGCGAATAGATTTCATGCATGGAAATAAAAGAATTGAGATTATTTTTAATGTAAGATTATATACAGCTACAAATTTAATATTATGGTGATCAATTAGGTAAACTCCTCAGACTAGATGGATTCACAAACGTGGTTTACGAAAACCAATCACCATAATCTTTGTGCTTATACTGTAATAAATGTGTGTTGTTTAACATTATATTCACTTATTATACTTCTACCACACGTAATACGCTGATTAAGGAACTATTCTATATTATAAACATATATAAATTTCTGTTGTCGTTTTTTCAAAAGTACTTTTTTATATACCTGAATGGAAACTTTAGTTATGCTTTTTTTTAAACTAGTTCATATTATAATATAGTTCAATTATATTTATAAGACATAAAAATATATCAGTACTAGTACGATTTCCCCTCAATTACCTTTAAGGTAGAGGGATAATTATTTGCTCTGTACTTTTCAATTTAAATTGATTAAAGAAAATGGTTACCCTAAAAAGTCGTTGAAATTAGCAGTTTCAAAATGATTAACGTGTTTTCTTGACCAACACAGCTGAGGGCGAGGAGCGGACTTACGGCCACCATGACACAGTGGTGCAGACTATCAACAAGCCAGTCCCCTACACTGTACTGCAGCCCTATCCTGTAACTGTGGAGAAACACGTTCCTTACGCAGTAAGGGTGCCTGTAGCCGTACCAGTGGACCACCCATACCCCGTACATATTGCAAAACCCTACGCTGTACCAGTGGAGCGGCCTGTTCCTGTTCCGGTAGAGAGACCTTACCCTTACCCTGTCAAGTACCCGGTGAGTGCTCTACCACAACTATATGAACATGTCTATACATATAAGAAGAATGGCAATCATCAATTATTATTCATTATCAAGTAGATACTTGGATGAATATGAGTGTGATGATTGTAGATGAACGAGTGAAGTCATTGTTCCTAACTAACAGCAATTAAGAGCCCTACAAGTTTATGTGGAATCCAAACCACGTTGTATTGGTTGATTTTCAGCTAATTGATAAGACTAATACGCAGTTCTCTTCTCTTCTGACTACCATCCAACATGGAGACCAAGACTTCCCTAGTATAGTGTCCACCCCGAACCTTTAAGCGTACGCCATATCAGTATTATGAGCACTGTGCACAGAACTTATTGTCTCGCCTGCAATTTCCACAAAAGTTTGTTCCCAACACCTTGGGTTACAGCACTGTGGCACTAGTATACAATATATTTATTGGTAAGCCTATATAAATCAATAGAGGACTCATAGCATAATAACATTCATTAACTAAAAGTTCTAAGTTCGATCCCAATAACAGTCATAATAAATTTTGAAAAAGATCAGCTGATAACCACCAGCTGTTAATTTGTCATTGGGCTATTAGTTAATGACACTTTCTAAGGAAAAATTGGCCGTAGTTAGTACAAAGACTACAATCCACTCCTATTGTTGAGTATTAATTTCATTATTATTTTTGTGCTAAAATAATTTTATTGTTGTATTATATCTGACAATAATCACAAACACACGAGAATAGCCATTTTCTAATTTCCATCTTAAAATTTTTATTTTAATTAAAATTACATCACAATATCAAGACTTACATTCTCAAACATTTTAATTTAAAAATTGGTCAGAAATTTTACAATTCACTATAAAACACATTGTTAATTAGTTAGGTAACTATGTAATCACATTGACGAGAGTCTGGTACAGAGCTACGAACTATACACTACTGACATCACTGTGGAGCAAACAATGGAGGAAGATACTTCTTGAGTTTTCGTCAAATAGCCTTGATTGAAACCTATGCCAATTATATTAATGCCTATAGTAATAATAAAAAAAGAAAAAATCAAT
>JAQJVL010010533.1:0-11982 GCA_035578905.1 Stictocephala bisonia
GAGTGACTAGACTTCACTTTTGAAAACCGGACTGAACTGTACCACTTAGTACCGATTATTAATACTTTCTTTTTTAAATGATTTTTTTCCCATATTAGAATGTGCAATGAGTGGAACATATAAAATGCGAACATGGAAACCGAAATCAAGGGGTTTGGCTTTGGGCCCCCTAAGTTTCCCCTGAGGGCCAGGACCCTCCGGAATGCGGGGTCTGGCGGTTCGGTAGATCCTGCCCTGTACAAGACGATCACAATCAAAATTATGTAGATATACAATGGTATTTAATTGAAAAGGTACACAGGTAAAAAGTTTCTTCTCAATTAGCAAAATATAACAATTTTTTTCCTGAAATAGGTTTGTTAATAATGTTTAATTTTAACATAGTTATCCTCTATTCTTTAGAAAAGTTTTTTTATAAAGAAAAAGTTTTAAAAATGAATTCAACAACTTATGTATTTTTCTGCTGTATATTCTTGATGGAATTTGTTAGGTTTTGTAAATAGAGTCATTTTTTAAAGTAAAATTAAATTTGTGGAATTTTACTAAAAAATGACTTTCTATTTACAACTTTTAGTATTTCTGACATATTTACTTTTTTTAATGATTTTTTTTAAGATCTTGGTCTTGGAAGGAAAACTATAATCTCCTTGAAAATAGCATAAAAAATGGCAGCAGAATCCTCTTACAAACTATTGCTTAAGAGATCTAAAACTTGGACTTAGCGTGGGGATAATTGTGGCCACATAAAGAATCCTTAACCCCCACCACGCCTGGTCTTCAGTCTGGGGGGGCGCTGAATGTAAAAAAAAAAATTCCATAAAGAGTGTATAATTTTTGATCCCAGAATGGGCCTCACGAAGTGAGAATAGCATCATTATTGCTTTTTTTCTACACTATTGTTTTTAAATTGAATTTTTTTTTATGCTGAACAGAAAACGGGTTGTGGCCTATAACAGTTATATAGGTGGACAATATCTCTATGATTCATAATTTGGGGCCAAAGGTATACCGTGCGATATAATAAAACAACTTTCAGCTATTCCATTTTGATTTGTTAAACTTCTCAGTAGAAAAACTTTCTGAAATTTTTCTGGATATCTATTATATATGTGTTTCCCTACTTAACATTTCGCTATTAATGGGGGGAGTGGGGGGGGGAGAACTTCATGAAAACCCCTGTACATACCCCCCCCGAAACAATTTGGGGTCATTATTAGTTTGATATTTTGAACCTGATTTATTTTTATAATTATTCAAAAATCTATTTTAAACCTAACTGTTTTAAAATTTTTAAATGTTTTCAGAATCCCTGTGCACAATACAGAACCACTGTGTTTCTTAAAGTTGATAACATTCCTTCCGTAAAAATTGAAGTATCGTGTGAAATTTGTATATGATGTTATAAAACTGTTTATAATGATTTATTTTCACAATACTGTAAATTTATAATGAAATTATTTAAAGTAGAAACTTCTAATGAAGAACTAGAAAAATTAGCAGAAAAAAGTCTTTACTGAAGTAGAACACACCCTCCATCCAACTCAAGATGACATAAAAGGTAACTAAAATATATCTTTACTATAAACTTATCTATTGTGATAAATAAATTTTAGTGGGTTTTTTCTTTTTTTTTATGATAAAATACAATATTATAGGAGTCTATGAAAATCCTTAACTACCATGTTTGCAATAATAATCATTAATTTATATATGCCATAAAAATGACATTTAAAAATATGTTTTTATCATTTTAAAAAGCGAAAAAAAGTGTTGTATAGAAAAAGTATTAAACTGGTGACCCTGTTGTGTCTTCAGCAGTCATCTCCTTTTTTTTTTTTTTTCTCAAAAAAGGCTGAAAAATATGTGAAAAAATCACAATTGTGTATACCTATATGATATAAATAGGATCTTCTTTAATAAATCTTCAGTGTTTCATATAGGAGAGTGGACCACCTGACAATATCAGGAATAAGAAAATAAATAAATAAATGTTGACTTTATTTACATATGCTCAGGGGAGGACTGGGACCCCTCATTAGAGAGGATGGGGAGTGGACCAGTTCAGAAGAAGAGACCTTGCAACTTTTATTTGAGACTCACTTCCCGATCCGTCAGGAACCGCGGCGGGCCCCCCCCCCTTTGGTGGGGCGGGCTTGCACTGGGGCCTCGCATGGGGACTGGAGTGAGGCAAAAAGGTTGTCACAGAGCAAAGGATTAGGTGGGCTGTTTAGTGCTTCAAGAGCGCTGGGCCGGATTGGTATCCTACCTGTGCACATGCAGAGGGGGCTTTGGGGCCGCTCCTACCCCACATGACCCGCAATTTGTAGGGCCTCCCTGCCCTTGGGTTTATATCCCAAGGCTGTGGAGGACCGCAAAAGTAGTGTATATCCCCAAATCTGGAAGGGTACACATTCCAGACCTAAAGACTTCAGACCGATCAGCCTCATGTCTTTTCTTTTAAAGACATTGGAAGGCTGGTCCCACAGGCATATGAGAGAAAAGGGGATTTAGACAAACCATATAACCCACTCCATACAAACCAACAAGCATACATGGCGGGAGATTCTGCGGAGGTCGGCTCTTCATAGACTCGTCACGAGGGTTTGAGGGACGATTCGGCAGAAGGAGCTAGCCATGGGTGCTTCACGGATAAGAGGGGGCGTTCAAAAAATGTCTCCCTACAGTCTATGATCGATGCTGTCGTTAGGACGGGCCCCAATGGCATCATTGTCAGATGGATTGAAGCCTACCTACGCAGCAAACGGTTAAGGCAACATTGAACGAAGCGTCAGTTCAGGTTGTAGTCGGCAGTGGCTGCCCCAAGGGGGGGTCCTTTCCCCCTCTCCTGTGGTCCTTGGTGGTTGATGACCTACTAAGGGCGCTGAACGAGATGGGGGTATATGCTCAGGCATACGCGGACGATGTGTGCCTGACGCGGGCGTTGGCAAGTTTGCCAGCACGGTGTCGGACATCGTCCAGGCTGCCTTGAGATACCTAGAAAGGTGGTATAGGGACAAGGGGCTCTCTGTTAATCCTAACAAGACAGAACTTGTACTTTTCACTAGGAAGAAGAGGCTGGATGGCCTATACATGCCCACCATGTTAAATATGGAGCTAAGAGCTACAGCACAGAATACAGACAGATACAGAAGCCCCACGCAATGCTAAATTTTGAAACGCGAGATCGCTTAACTCACCGGCCAGATCATACGCGGCGCTAGTGGTAAAAACCGGCCAAGCGCGGTTGCCAAACTGTGGCTGGCCGGGCCGGCCCAGCCGCCAGGGAGAAATCCCTGCTACGCATCGTCTCGGGTCTCTCAGACTAGTCAACTACAACAGTCCCCCGCGTGTAAGGCAACGAGCAGTCCCGCGTGTATGGCACAACAATGATGCATATGAGGAGATTAATATTACTGTACATCTTTTAACTGTTAAAACTTAATATTCATATTAACATTTTTTATTAACAATTATTGTTTGTTTAATTCGGTGCCTGCCCTAAACCGCCCAATCTTAGTAATTACTAGAAAAAAATTAAAATAATCAGGTATTCTTTTCCTATAATAACGTTTTTGTTTCTCTCCTTTACTATAGGTCTTCACAGACAAGTTTTCATAACTTGGTGAGACCTAGATTTTGTACACAACGAGTAAAAATAAGTAAATAAAAACATATGGAAAAATATTTTGCCCGTGTAATGGCCCGTGTAAATGAATAAAGTATGAAATGAATGAATGAAATGAATAAAAATGAATAGTAAAAGCTTACTGTCATGAATGTATTTAAGATAGTAATAATAATAATAATAAATACTTGCAAATTTGTAAATAATAGCCTACATATATGTTAGTAAAATTATTTTGAATACTTTATTATTTTAATTGGCGTTTTCAGACTGAAATTCCATACACGTAGCTTAATTAACTATTTAAAAAATACATTATTTTAAACGTTTCTTCAGGTATTCATCAGTGGGTGCTATTTTCGCTCAAAACTTGACTAACTGAAAATTAGATAAATATAAAACATAAATATAATCCTATTACAAAGAACAAATGTTTTCCAATTTTATCGTGGCTAGGGAGATGATTTCTATAAGTATTATTAAAGCCAAACAACACTGACTAATCACAAATTCTCAAAAAATCATAGACCACGAAATTTTGCTATAAACATTCATTAATAGCTACAGACATATACTAAGAGAGAATTTGTCAACAGTTTTTCTCAAAAATCTAAATTAAGGCAGATAACTAATATCCCAATACTAGCAAATCATTGTTACCCTAACAATGAGAAAGCTTATGACGTGCACAGTTGACACTGTTACACACTTGACATGAGGTTATTTTTTAACAGTATATTGAAACAATGTTAAGCATGTAATACGAAGAAAATAACAAAATTACACGAGTGAGTGAAATGAGCGTAGCAAGTAACGGGGTTTTTGCACACTTAGCGTGGCTGTGGTATCCCCTAGTTAAGAAAAAATTAGGTTTTGGATTATTACTATTATTTTTTTACAGTTTTAAATGGGTAAAAAATGTTTAAAGGAACATAAATCTCGAATGGGACAGTGTTTGGAGATTGAAGGCGATAGGTTTCCATGCTCGGCTGTCCTCTTAATACCGATACGGCAATCCGCACAATGGTTGCCATCGACGTGGACACTACTAGAGACGTATGGGGTGTTCATTCTGGATGGTAGTTAAGGTTCGGATGTTGTTGTAGGGAAGAGAACTGAGTGTCAGATTTGTCCGTTAGCTGAAAATCAGACCAACACTATACGTGGTTTCGTATTTTACGGAAAGCTGCAGGTCCGATAGTTGCCCTGGCTGTTGGGCTAACAGCACTTTCTGTCTACTTTCTGTGCAAAGTGCACTTTCTGCACTTTTCTGAGGAACAGTTAATTGCACTTCTGAGGAACAGTTAAACTCAGTTAGTAACCAGACTACACTCATATCATCGTTCATATTCGCCTTAAAATAACGCACAACGTTGTGGCGGCGTCCTCATATGTTAGAACGAATACTGTTTCCTCCAAACTAGAATGGAAAATAATATTTGTAGGCAAAGTTCAAAGAATGCGCACCGATCACGTGTTCATCACTACTTCCAGCATCCTTTCCGTCTGTAAAAAAATTCTGAATAAAACTCAGTCAATCTATATACTATAAAGCTCGATGAAGTGACTGACTGACTCACTGAAACTAAATGTTGAGGCGTTTCGCGGCGTCTATACACCCGATTAAGAGTATACTTGAATTGAAGCTCTCTGTCTGAAACCTCCAGAAAAATTCACAAAAGTTTACTTTTTTTCACTCATAAACAAGATGGGCGGCCTGTTTACACCACCAAAACTTCCCCAATGTTCCAATGGAAAAAATCACTAAAAAGTAGTTTTTATTACCAAAGTTGAAGAAAATCTTTAGTAAACTGTCCTAAACATTCACAGTTCTTACACGTGTAACAAAACGCGCACCTTATATAATGAATTTCAGCTTAGTAAACTCAAACATTTGTGGTATCGGGGGCTCAAAAACTGAAAATTTTTAAAAATGTAAAACTTTAAAAAACGTATCTAATCTACTCAAGTGAGGTAACAATTTAAAAGCCATTTTTCCCTCCTGAAACTAAATACAATATCAGATTTTGAACAGGATAAATATTAAGGGGGGAATGCTCCTAAAACAAAACAAAAAACTCCTAAAACCAGTAAAAGGGTACAGTGGAACCTTGATAACTCGAATCTGAAGGGACGCGAAAAAAATTCGAGTTATCGAATATTTCGAGTAAACAAGGTTCGAGTTATCGAGTGTAAAAATAGCCGACTTCGAGTTATAGAGGGTCCACAGATAATTGAACTTTTCTAAATTTGTGGTTGCTCAGGCAGTGCGTTTGCGTGATTACTGTTTATCTGAACATCAACATAAGTAAAATATGTAGTTATAAAAAAGTAATAATACATTTTATGCAGGGTTCAAATAAAACTATTTTAAAATAACTGCACAGTAATTTAATTGAAGGAATGTGTAAAAGACAACTAAATTCGACATAAGTAATTTCAAATTTGTAAATTTAATTTAAACTAAACTGTGGCCAAATAATAATACAATAATTAAAAAATAAAATATTCAAGCTACATTATAAAATCCAATATTAATACTAGTATTGGAAAAAATCAGTTACAAAAATATTTACATGGCCTTAAAAAAAATCATCAATTTTTGACTGTTTACCTAATGAAGCGGCAAAATCCCAAACTGGTATCCAGATTAGCAATGGATGTAACAACACTATCACTCATAACTGGCTTTTTTTACAAAATATCGTCGAAGCAGGTTCTGATGGCAGCTCGGGCTTCTTTGAGTGTAGGTTCCGGGGTTGAGTGCATGTTGTCCGGGTCGATGGGGTCGTCATCCTCCGTCTTCCTCATCAATCTACTCCTGGTGAAACCACTGATGCTACGATGATCTGTGTCAGATACGTGTTCACCACAAACTGCTACATTGTCATCAACATTAACAAAGTCTTTGAACATGCATTTCTTCTATGTTGAGATTCTCCGTTGTTTCCACCCAACCTGTTGATCTTCAATAACTGAAGCAGGATAAGCATTTCCACTCTCCCTTCCTCCATACTATCTCCACTGACTTTAAAACCAGACTTTTTAAAAAAAAATTGGAAATAGTCTTATCAGTTACATTGTTTTCCATGCTTTCGTAAGCATCCCACATGGCATCCAGAATGTTTATTTTAGTTGGAGACTCATATTTCCACATCATTCAGATATCTACGCACAACTTCCTTTCGGTAGAAACTTTTGACATTTTTAATTATTCCTTGATCTAAAGGTTGCAATTTTTGACGTTGTATTTGCAGGTAAAAATTCAATTTTAATATGGGAGAGATTATACAAATCACCTAGTGGCAGAGCAGTTGTCAATAAATAAAAGTATTTTTTTGCTTCTTCTTCTTCATTGTTTGGTTTAAGTCTTTGAGCCACTGTCCAAAAATATCTGATGTCAATCCACGAGCTTTCTTGTTAGCGGTATAGTCTGTAGGGAGGCTTTCGATTCCTTTCAAACATCGTGGCTTTTTAGCCTTACCAATAACAAATGGTTTCAACTTAACTTGTTCCAGTAGCGTTTGCACCTAGAGCACCGTTAACCGCGTCTTTACTATGTTTTAACCCCCACTGCATGTCTCACCTTTGAAAGTCATGTTTTGTCTGGTAAACACTTAAAAAATAGGGCAGTCTCATCAGCATTGTAAATGTTCTCAGGAGCGTAATCATCGGTTAGTTTAGAGAGTTTCTCAATCCACTCAGTACAAACATTTGTGTCAACACAACATGCACTCCTCTCCACATATCTTTTTAAAAACTACATTATTTCTTTTTTTGAAGTTTTGCAACCAACCGTTTTGAAAGCACGGAACCCATCATGACCTAATTTTCTTTGCGAAATCAATTGCCTTTTCTTGAAGAATAGGGCCTGAAATTGAAATGTTCTTATCTCTACATTGTTTTTAGTGCCACTTTAAAACACATCGATCTATATCTTCAAAATCAGCCTGTTTAGCCCTCTTACATGACATAGCTAGGACACTTCCTTCTTCATACTTCTCCCTATTTTTTATGGATCGTCGATAACGTATTAGGTGGAATGCCAAACTCCTTTGCAATGTCCAATTTTCTTTTTATCTCCTTTGTCTACTTCTGTTAGAATCCTTTGTTTTTCTTCTACACTTAAAGTCTGCACTTTCGCTTACCTTCCATCACACTACACAAAGAACAACACAGCGACTAATCACAAACGCACAAGGTAGAAAAACAAAGCGTGGTTACTACAGCACGTCAACAACACTGCAATAAACATACGAAATACGGACAGCGGTGAGGGGTGGGGGCGATATCATGTCACAACATGAAAATGTAGCTCCTTTATTCCAACAGCGAAAATTCTGAATATCGGTTTATTGAGGTTTGCCATAATAAACTTCGAGTTATAAAGTGAAGTGATTGGAACTTTCGACTTGTAAAGGTTCGCATAGTTCCAATTTCGAGTTAATAGAGGTTTAACCGTGCCATTCCAGACAATGGAAAATTCGTGTTATCGAGGTTTTAATATCGAAATATTCGAGTTGTAGAGGTAAAAATAACATTAACTCTTATGAGAAGTTCAAGGGGATTTTAAAAAATTCGACTTATAAAGGATTTCGAGTTATCGAGGGTCGAGTTATCGAGGTTCAACTGTAGTACAAAAATAAAACTTACGAGTGGAGCATCAAACTATAGGTATTTATCTCAAAAATTACATTTTACCTTTACATCTTGGAAGAGACAACGTTTAAGTGTTCTCCCCCCCCCCCCCCAATAAAAAGAAGCTCCAAAACCCAAAATTTGACTAATGTCAAACTAATACACTCAAGTGAGGTATCAAAATAAAATTATTTTTCTCTTAAATACTAATTTACCATCAGATTTGAGAACAGTATGTTAGGGGTTTCCGCTGCGCCAAAAACCAAAATTAATGGTCATACTGGTTTAAAAATCCTGATGAGGCAGTAGGGCCGATCTTTCTCACGAGGCGACATGCCGAGATCCACAAATGGACTGTAGCAGTATCTTGTGAGTGAGGCCGCAAGCCGAACTTCCCCCGCGAGGCCGTAGGCAGAGTTCCATAACTGCCTGTAAAGAGCGTCTTGGTGAGGCCGTAGGCCGGGCTCCTCCACGAGGCCCGAGTTCCTCAAGTGGGACTGTAGCAGAGTGTCTGGTGAGACCGCGAGCCGAACCTTCCCCCGCGAGGCCTGTAGCAGAGCGTCTTGTGCGGGCCGAAGGCCGAGCTCCCCCACGAGGCCGCAGGTGACCCCATATCTCACGAGCACAGCGAGTGACGACGGGGTTTGGCATGCGAAGTGGGCAGGTGTGGTCCCCTAGTTTCTGAATAAAATTGGTTTGGTTTCGGTTATTTTATCATTGTGTCTTGTTATAACTTAGTGTATTTAATGAGAGAAAGAAAGACTAACGACAGTTTGTGTTAGAGGAAGTTAAAAAAATTTATACAAATAAAATCACTGCGGATGTTAAGGTTCCCAAAACACCTATCACAAGTGTAAAGTGGAGAACTGTGGTAAGTGAAAGAATTTTTTTTAAATAATACACATCATTTAGGCCTAGATTATTTTCCTCGAGTTATTTGTGCCATGTGTTAATATAAATTAATCAAACGTCTTCTGCGTCTTGTCCCCTATTGTCACTTATCTTCTATTGTCTAAACTGAACAATGCCATGAGTAAACTGAAAAATAATAAATTAAAATGTTAAAGTGTTTAGCAAAGCCCGTCTTCAACCTTAAGGTAGCGCTATCAGCGTTCACGGAGTGAATGTAACGAATGCTTGCAGTCGCACACCATTCACACACCTTACTCACTAATCTATGCGATACATTTCCTGCAGCAAAAGTATACTCACATTCGTATTTGGTGACTAATCGTTAAAATGAATAAGTGAAACCAGTTTGATATAAACTCCACGTTAGAACAAACTATTTACATTATCATAATCCGGGTAGGACCGTGTCTGATTGCTATGTACACTAATTAGATGTGGCCGACGTTTCGAGTGCATTGCAGCTCTCATCTTCAGGGCGACATACTCATCACCAGGTACATTACATATACTCTGTGGATCTAGTAACAGAGTGTGTTGCCCTGAAGATGAAACTGCAATGCACTTGAAACGTCGGCAACATGTACATAGCGTGCGTACAAGGTGAAAAATTATAGAAACGCTGTCACAGCTTTTATATGACTTAACATATAAAAGTGAAATCTTGCACATCATCTTGGTCACAAAAACCTACTTTTTCATACCATTAGTGACTGTTCATCCTTTCACTGGTACGGCCCGTGAGGAGTTGAACGAACATCTTTAAATCTAAGCCAAGTTTGGTATTCAATGAAAGGTCTATTTAAGAGAATTAATTGCCGCAAACTGGACTTGGAAAGGATTATCCTATACGTTTACAGAGTAGCAGTCATTTGAATGTCATGACAAACAAATTTAATGTTTTGTCTTGTGAAGTAACTAATTTGTATGGTTATTTTTCCATACATAATTTGATAATTAATTTCTCTTAGTAATTGTGTTTAAGGCTTTTATCTGTTCTAAAGACTTGGATATAAATCAGTCTTTCAACTGTGTCACCAATATTCCTTTTTTGTCTCTTAATCTGTCCACTTTAAAGTATCTACAAGCAGATAATAAGCGCCCTATTAAATTGGCCAAATTGAAAGGTTTAGAACTGTGAAAAGGGATGTAGAAAATAGAGGGTTGAGTAAGATAATGTGGTTATGAAAGATCGAGATATGAGACATTTTGGTGATAAGGTATAATTTTTAAAATAGTCTATATGTTTACTATGTGTTTAACAGTATTTATTTTGTATGTATAACACTTTTAGGGCGTATTTATGTAACAATTTATGTTTTGTTTTTTAGTGTTTAATCAAATGTTTATTAATGTAAATAGTTCATAAATGTATCGATAGTTAAAAGTATAACGTCTAATTATAAGTTTTCAAGGATCCTTATAAGAATGTGCTATCAATACAATTTGCTTGTCTCTGTATCTGCTCAGGTACAGTATATAGTAACTATAAACATTGATGATATCCAGTCGGTATAAAGTAAGTAAAAAAATCAATCAATTTGGCAAATTGAAAGGTTTAAAAATAGTAAGCCCTAATAAAAATGAATACAAATAATGAGCTTATGAGAGGATGTATTGAGAAATAGTGGTGAATAAATTCTGTATAGTATGTATGTCTAAATTATATGTTATATGTTATAGTTCCTCGTGGTGTAATATCACTAACAATGCCCAAGCTAAATGCAGAATAAAAATTTTGGTTTTCTTATCATCCATCGTTATTTTATCTTCCTTAAAAAATTGTTTCATAATTTAAGTTGATAAATTATCATAAATGTTTCATAAACTTGTTAATTAAGAATACAATTAAACAATCCCCTTTATTTAGAAGTGCATAAATTGGTTTCATTTGCTCAACGTGCAACTTATGTACTAGAAGAATTTGGCTAAAATTCAAACAAGAGGATGTAATACGCGTCAAAATACGCGGAGTAAAATGCAACTCAGTGAACGTAAGCGGGGTAGGCCTATTCCGGGCCTTGCCCTCAGTGCCCTGTCTGACCTGTCGGTTGGAGTTTCTCTGTCTGTCCATATCTGTATTCCTCCCTCCACTGTGGGAAAACGGGAATCCCGCACTATGATCTGGCAACGCCGCGCCAGTTAGCGACCGTCTGAACGCCTTCATTTTGAGAAATACTACGAACTGCCCGTTTCATTATTTCCTATACCGTGGGGCTTCTGTATCTGTCTATATTCTGTGGCTACAGGGTCGGTTAAGTATCTGGGGGTTATCCTGGATGCTAAACTGAACTGGCTCAAGCACCTTCAGGAGAAAGCCAGGAAGTTCAGAACGGCTTTCTGGGCTTGTCGGAGGGCCATCGGGACACACGTGGGGTCTAAAACCAAAGATGGTTTACTGGCTATACACGAGTGTACTTCGGCCCTCATTATGCTATGCGGCGTTGTCTGGTGGCCGCCATGGCACAGAATAGTGCAAGGCTAACACTAGACAGATGTCAGAGAATGGCGTGCCTGGGAATCACAGGCGCAATTAGAACAACCCCATTGGCGGCGATGGAGGTCGTCACTGGGCTCCGCCCAATAGACCTGTTTGTAAAAGGGGAGGCCTGTAAAGTGGCCTTCAGAATAAGGACGACTGGTGGCTGGCTGTCTGGCCAACCAGGACTCCATGGGAGTATACTATCTGGGGACATTGGTCTGGACCCGTTGATTTCGATGGGAACAGACTTAATGGTACCTAAGTACAGAATTGACAGGCGATTTAGGGCCTTCCTTCCAAGCAGAATGAGTGGAAAGGGGAAGGGTAA
>JAQJVL010010534.1:0-11992 GCA_035578905.1 Stictocephala bisonia
TAAGTTAGTGATCAGGCAGTAGTGAGTGGTCGTGTCGGTAGTCAACAGTAACAAGTTGATGTGATGAAGTCTGAATTTTTCTTTTGTTATGCGTAAAGGGTGAATTTCATCTTTTTCAAAGCCGAATACGTTGACAGATAAAGCGGGATTTAGTTTTTCGAATTTATCGAGATCTGTAATTTTGACGGGGTAGCTAATCCCAGACATATTTACTTTATTTTCGAGTTTTTTGAAATAGCTTACGCGTCTATTTTTATCGGGATATAGTTGAGAAAGAACAGAGTACAGGAAGCATTTGTTGTCGTCATTTTTAATATTAATTATTCCTTGTTTGGAGTTGGCAATTTTTTTGGGGGTGGGTATGTAAGATGAAGCGTACAAAGGTTGAAATTTTGCAATGAACAGGTCCAATCGTAAAACATTTTCTATTACCCACCCACTGCCTTGACTTACCCACTTAGCCACGCTTTCTAAAATTTTGTCTGTAGCCTCGGAATACTGCATATCTAGAGAGTCAGAGGGTAGCGAAGGGCGGGTTTTGCCGTGAAAGAAGGGTGTTGTGGTGATTTCTTCGTTGTTTATTGTTTTGGAGAATTTAATTTGGACCGCGATGTACCATTTTACTCCCCCGAGCCTGTTTAGGTGTTTGTTTATTTCGTCCATGATTATGTTTTTATGATCGGAAAGTACGTTAAGGAGATCGGGATCGGAAGTGTCGAAGCGGCGGGAAATGGTGACTAGGTTATCGTTAATGGCATAGGATTCCATGGATAGGATGGGATTGAATTTAAATTGATTGAAAGTTAATTATTCAATTGAAGTACAAGAAGCAAAGGGCACAATGTATTGATTATTACTTTTGATATACTGAACAAAGAACGAAAATTAAGATATAAATTACAAGAATAATTACTGATATCGAGTAGGAGCACAGTGAGGGTACGTCTGATCGGCGCGAGCGCAAGAGCAGAAGTGAGAAAGATTGATTGTGTTGGTCGGTTAAGTAGGGATGTCCACCAATCAGGGGGCTGCGTTTGGATGCGGAGGGGGCGACCAATCAGGGAGCAAAGCGTTTGGATGCGCATGCGTCACCCGACGTTGCCGTCAGGGGCGCTGCGATCGGTCGGTATTGCCGCCAGGGGCGCTGCGGTCGGTCGGCATTGCCACCAGGGGCGCTGCGGTCGGTATTGCCGCCAGGGGCGCTACGGTCGACGTTGCCGCCAGGGGCGCTACGGTCGCCGATTGTTATAGTGTATATGATGTTAATTTTATATAGTATAAGGCAGCCATATTGGATGAGGGAATTTTGGGGAGGAAATTTTCCCACGGGGTGTGAGTTGGCGCGGGCGAAAAGAGACGCCATATTGGATCCGGTCGCCATCTTTTGTATTTCATGACGCCATATTGGACAAAAAAAGTGCATTTTATATAGTGTAACAAGGAAAAAGTTAGGTTAGGAGTGTATTTTATATAGTATAACGTGGGAATTTTGGGGGTAATGTGGGGGGAATGTGTGGGAAATGTGGGTACTGTGTGGGAAATGTGGGGAATGAGGGAAATGTGAGGGAAATGTGAGGGAAATGAGGGAAATTTTGTGGGGGAGGGGGTGGGGGGTTGGCAACACTGCGCCGCCATCTTGGATCCGGTCACGTGACCAAAAAAAAGCGAGTCTTGAACTCTCAGAAAATAACTACTTATTAGCAGTAAAGGTAGAAAAAATTTACACTTACAGTGCTACGCATGGAAGTAATCAAAACACCAGTTCAAAACTATTAATATCGGTAAAGCCTGGTTGTCAATGGCTGATTAATCACGTTTTGCTACCACTCCAGTGGCAACCTCCCACCTATCCATACTTGTACAATGGAACTGACTCATGCGCACCCATAAAGTGCGGTAATATACACCCACCCACTCACTTACACATATACGTATACCATATTTGTAGAGAGTGATAACGCTCTCAGCTACCCATACACTACAGCCTACCTACCCACTCTTACATATATAGTAGTAATGACCCACCCACCCTACATGTATGGTGTTAATATATAATACAACTAAATAGTCTATTACACAATTAATCAATTGTATTTATTCATTTACAAATTGATTTGAACTGTATTGCATTATTTAAATCCATTTAAAAATATTCTGCAAGTCGTAAATTAAAACTAAGTAGGTAAAGAAACCATTGTCAATTAAAATATAAAATTAGTTTTTAAATGTTTTCAACACTTGTTGGTAAATTGAAAAATTGTATATATTTATTGCTAATTTGAGGCATTTGTCAAGATAAATGTGGAAATTATATGCTGTAAAGTGTCAATGGGGATGAGTGTGGAAGGTGTGATATTCATCGCAACACTAAGGTGTTCTACTTTAGCTAAGGGGATTTACACAGCTTTACTCATTGATCATACCACAAAATTAATAGTCAAAAGAACACCTTAGTATGTGAGAGCTCTAAAGAGGGCTATATTTAACATTTAAAACAGTATCTTTGAATATTAATAACTGTAAAAACCGTTATTGTCTATACTGCATTGTTTTAATATTACTGACCTTGTGTTTGGTTTTGATATTTTGAAAAGGGTGGAGGGGGTTGAATATATGAGAGTATTTTTTAAGGATTATTTGTTTTAAGATTTGTATTAGGTTGTTTAATTTATTTAACAGTCCTTTCAGGTTTTGTAGGCCACTTTACATAAGTGTATTTTTTTCATTCGGGCTACTTTAAATAATAGTTAATCTTTGTAGGTTTATTCATTTAAGGCCATATTTTATCAATGTATAATATATGTGAGAGGATTTTCGATTTTTTTTACTTTTATCTAGAGTTTAATTTCAGATATTTACTCAAAGTTAGTGTCTTAGTGTGTGATCTGCTTAACGAGTCGTGTACTGTATTTATTTCAACTATTATTTTGACTACGCAATTATATTTCGAATCACAAATTCAGTAGGTTATCTTACTGTCCGAAGGTTTGTTCTCCACACAAAACAATCCAACCTGCTGCCATGTTCTAAATTTCCACTGTGCTTTAATACGCTCGTTTAAAGAAAGATTTAATATAAAAGTTCGTCATTACAGATTGGTAACGAACACTCACATACAACCTACACAACAAAAGTAAATTTTGTAATCTCTATGAACTGTAAATTATATATTAAGTGCACAGCTAGTAAACATATTATTTAATAAGTTACAAGTACCAATTATTATGTATAGCACGATCGTTTAGTTTTATAACGTTATACTTTTTATACGTCATACAGTCTTATTTATAAACTTAACAATATCCATTCTAGGACAATCCATTGATAACCTGTCACTATTGATTTTTGCAAACACTGTATTAAGTAATTTCTACAGTAAAATGTATTTCGGTTACATAGACAAATGATTTATTATATCTGAGGTGTTGAAAAAGTCAGGCGAAGAACTATTCTTTGAAGTCATGAAAATATCGGTATGGGATGCAACATATTTTATCTAAGACTACACTGGGAAAGGTGATATATTTACAACAATTTCTGACTATGTGTGAGAAAATTGCAATGTTTGGTAGCAAATTTTTCAGCATATATTTCTCATGTCCTTATAAAGGAATGAATAAATAACACTTTCATATATTCCTTCAATTTCCATTGTTTTCTGTTTCTATTCTTATTCCATTTTAGCTTTTAAATGAGGGAAGGCCGGGATTTATTTATTCATTGACGGAGATAATAATTATTTCAAATCTTTGGATCCACTCAATGACGTAGTGACTAGCGGAACTAACACACTACTTTATAGGCTCGCCTAGCTCATGTGTTAAGAAAATAATGTTTTTGATAAACACTTATAATACTGAAGTGTTAAATGTGTACATTAATCAAGTTCTTTACTTCACCTGAACTATGGAACTCAATCAATCCCATTCATATGATAATAATTTACAGTCACATTTTAAATGTTTTCAAACATACTTTAATCCAGAAAATGCTAAGTAATAGTAAACAGTTTAAAGATATCAGAGGGAATATTGGTTTAGAAGTTATAATATTCTTAACTCTTTGTTCTAGTGACATGACTATCTCAATGTATTATCTCGTTTGGATGAATACGTTTGGTACTATAACACGCAACTGATTTCCAAATATTTTCATTCTATTGTAATATTACATTTTCATTCAGTAACACGTTTGTGTAGTTCATAATTTTATCTTTAATTTGAGAATAAACTTCCGAAATGAAGTTTATTAGGTTGTTTATGTCTTCACTTCCGAAATTAAATCATGACGTATTATATAAACAAACCCTAAAGCGATGGCCCGAGCTGCCAACTTGGATATCACTCACCTTACAACACGCCATAAAACCAACATTTGCTTTATAGTGACAGCTTACGGTGTTTGCTGGATTTTTTAAAATCTTGTTTCTTCGTCTATGTTTTTGACAAAATTATTTTTAAACGATCCTCATCTTCATAGCCACGGAATAAACATTTTATTTAGGAATAAAATGAGAGTAGATATATTATAATATATACATTTTACCTCAATTGTTTTACTTATTATAATACTATATTGCCAAAATATGCACGCATTGAATGAACTATGCTCCCATTCATACGGTTAATTTACATTATAATTTACATTTTAAATGTATTTGAGGTATTAAAATATTAGATGATATGAGTAAAGAGTAAGCCCAGCTAGACCAAAGATTAATAACTAGAAATAGATAATATGTTAATTAAACCAATCATTCGTGGATATTGTAAGTATTAGTTTCATTGACATGAATTTTTCATTGAAATCTCCTTAATTTTTGTCTTGTGAAGACGGTCGCTACACAGATCTCGGCAATTAAGCATAATAGGGTGTTAATATTTTATATTTCAGATAAACCTTACCATTAAATCCCATGTACTCGTTTTAAACGAATAAAATTAATAGTAAAACGTTATTATTTATGTTTGTATCAAAATATTAATAGAAACTTGTAATGCCATCAACACTACCGCAGTAGTAATAAATATTAATAGAAACTTGTAATGCCATCAACAGTACCGTAGTAGTAATAAATATTAATAGAAACATGTAATGCCATCAACAGTACCGCAGTAGTAATAAATATTAATAGAAACTTGTAATGCCATCAACACTACCGCAGTAGTAATAAATATTAATAGAAACTTGTAATGCATCAACACTACCGCAGTAGTAATAAATATTAATAGAAACATGTAATGCCATCAACACTACCGCAGTAGTAATAAATATTAATAGAAACTTGTAATGCCATCAACACTCCCGCAGTAGTAATAAATATTAATAGAAACATGTAATGCCATCAACACTACCGCAGTAGTAATTAATATTAATAGAAACATGTAATGCCATCAACACTACCGCAGTAGTAATTAATATTAATAGAAACATGTAATGCCATCAACACTACCGCAGTAGTAATAAATATTAATAGAAACATGTAATGCCATCAACACTACCGCAGTAGTAATAAATATTAATAGAAACTTGTAATGCCATCAACACTACCGCAGTAGTAATAAATATTAATAGAAACATGTAATGCCATCAACACTACCGTAGTAGTAATAAATATTAATAGAAACATGTAATGCCATCAACACTACCGCAGTAGTAATAAATATTAATAGAAACTTGTAATGCCATCAACACTACCGCAGTAGTAATAAATATTAATAGAAACATGTAATGCCATCAACACTACCGCAGTAGTAATAAATATTAATAGAAACTTGTAATGCCATCAACACTACCGCAGTAGTAATAAATATTAATAGAAACATGTAATGCCATCAACACTACCGCAGTAGTAATAAATATTAATAGAAACTTGTAATGCCATCAACACTACCGCAGTAGTAATAAATATTAATAGAAACATGTAATGCCATCAACACTACCGTAGTAGTAATAAATATTAATAGAAACATGTAATGCCATCAACACTACCGCAGTAGTAATAAATATTAATAGAAACTTGTAATGCCATCAACACTACCGCAGTAGTAATAAATATTAATAGAAACATGTAATGCCATCAACACTACCGCAGTAGTAATAAATATTAATAGAAACTTGTAATGCCATCAACACTACCGCAGTAGTAATAAATATTAATAGAAACATGTAATGCCATCAACACTACCGCAGTAGTAATAAATATTAATAGAAACTTGTAATGCCATCAACACTACCGCAGTAGTAATAAATATTAATAGAAACATGTAATGCCATCAACACTACCGCAGTAGTAATAAATATTAATAGAAACTTGTAATGCCATCAACACTACCGCAGTAGTAATAAATATTAATAGAAACATGTAATGCCATCAACACTACCGCAGTAGTAATAAATATTAATAGAAACTTGTAATGCCATCAACACTACCGCAGTAGTAATAAATATTAATAGAAACTTGTAATGCCATCAACACTACCGCAGTAGTAATAAATATTAATAGAAACTTGTAATGCCATCAACACTACCGCAGTAGTAATAAATATTAATAGAAACTTGTAATGCCATCAACACTACCGCAGTAGTAATAAATATTAATAGAAACTTGTAATGCCATCAACACTACCGCAGTAGTAATAAATATTAATAGAAACATGTAATGCCATCAACACTACCGCAGTAGTAATAAATATTAATAGAAACTTGTAGTGCCATCAACACTACCGCAGTAGTAATAAATATTAATAGAAACTTGTAGTGCCATCAACACTACCGCAGCAGTAATAAATATTAATAGAAACTTGTAGTGCCATCAACACTACCGCAGTAGTAATAAATATTAATAGAAACTTGTAATTCCATCAACACTACCGCAGTAGTAATAAATATTAATAGAAACTTGTAGTGCCATCAACACTACCGCAGTAGTAATAAATATTAATAAAATCTTGTAGTGCCATCAACACTACCGCAGTAGTAATAAATATTAATAAAAACTTGTAGTGCCATCAACACTACCGCAGTAGTAATAAATATTAATAGAAACTTGTAATGCCATCAACACTACCGCAGTAGTAATAAATATTAATAGAAACTTGTAATGCCATCAACACTACCGCAGTAGTAATAAATATTAATAGAAACTTGTAATGCCATCAACACTACCGCAGTAGTAATAAATATTAATATAAACTTGTAATGCCATCAACACTACCGCAGTAGTAATAAATATTAACATATTTTCAATATATCTGTAAAAGACAAAGGATACACTGGAAGTACTAGATGTAATTCTCTAACCCTACATATGTCGTCAAGTTCTGTTATGAGAAGAAGCTATTTTACTTTCAAGTATCACTCCTTTCCTTCCTAGCTTGGATTAAATAAACCAATCAGCTTGTATTTATATAGAAATCCAATATTTATATACAAACAACAGCTTAGATTGAGTGTTTTTGTTGGTGATTTATTTCCTATTAAATAAATCTACTTCTACGTATGTTGGTCAAGCTGCATTTATGTTAAAAATGTTTGGGGATGATGTTTTTCGCGTCCACAGCAAATCTTTAATGCTGTACGTTTCTCCTGGGTAGTTCTAAACTAGCAACAAATCTGGTAGCTGGACTGTCACAAATTTGTGATCTCCTAGCTATGGCAGCTACCACACGAAATAAAATAGGCCTTTTTGAAGACCAAGCTAATTTTAAATTAATAGGTTCTGTCCTACACGTAGTGCATTTTAACGCTGAGGGCTTGAGCAAGGCTAAGAGTGAGTGAATAAGTAGGGTCCTTCATGAAGAAACCCATATTGAAGAAAATAGTACTGCAAGAGGCAATATTCCTGGATACAGACTCATTGATGCTACGTAGGGTATATGGTATTGCAACATACGTGAAGCATGACATTGACATTGTGTCAGTTACCCACAAGAGCTCTGATGGTGACATCTTTGTTTTGGCAATCCAATTTTCAGAAACTACAATAGTTAATGTTTATAAGCCTCCTAACATCCAGTGGCCTGATAATAGGATGTTGCCAAGTTTTGGACATCCTGTCCTCTATGTGGGGGACTTTAGCAGTCACCATAGCCAATGGGGCTACAACACTGACGATGAGAGTGGCAACAATCCTGCTGAATGGGCTGATATGAACAACCTTTTCCTGATCTTTGATGCTAAAGATTCAGCCACTTTTTATTCAGCTCGTTGGCGTCAAGGTTACTCCCCCAACTAAAGTTTCTTCTCATGTGAACGATCGTCAAGCCCAAAACCAATTAGGAAAGTTTTTTATGCTTTTCCCCACTCTTAACATAGGCCAGTACTGGTTTCATTGGGGATTCAAATTCCTATAATTCGATCTTTTCCACGGCCTAGATGTAATTTTAATAAAGCACACTGGGAGGCCTTTACCACCAGGCTTGATGATAGCATCAGGTTTATTCCTCCTAGAATTAGAAATTACGATCGTTTTACAAATCTCCTCTCGTCAATTGCTAAAGATTGCATACAAAGAGGATACAAGGATGGAGCAAGGAATCAGATCACCTTTACAAGAAGCTTAATGCTACCGAAAACTGCAATGCGGCTAATCTGCTGCTGCACTCTCTAGACAGTGCCAGAAGAGAAAAATGGGTGAAACTTTTAAAGACATAAACTTTACCCACTGTAGTAAAAAAGCGTGGTCACTTTTAAGAAAACTCTCTACTGGTAAATCTCTAAATCAAAGCGAAGTGCTTCACCGAAAAGCCTGTTTTATAGCTAAACGGATAGTCAACTTATCAAAGTCAGCTCGCCAACCTTAGGACAAACACGTGCTTTACAAGCTGAGTGAAATAAAAAAGAGTCAAATAGCACCCCTGGAAGTTTCCAGAAATCACGGAGGAAAAGATAGATAGGGCAATTTCCTTTTTACCAGCAGGGAAAGCAGCCGGTCTTGACGGTATCTTTCCAGAATTTCTGTTGCATACTGGTAGCAAAGTTAAACAATGGCTTCAAGCAGTCTACAATAAGATATTAGCTACAGGCAATTTGCCAAAAGCATTCAAGTGATCAAAAGTAGTACCTATTCTGAGGCCTGGAAAATACCGTGAACGAATGGGAAATTACCACCCAATATCTCTTCTTAGTGTTTGTTATAAGCTGCTGGAAAGGCTGCAATATTACCCATTCTTGATTTTAATGTTCCAGTTGAGCAGGCTGGTTTTCTTCCTGGCCGATGTTGTAGTGACCAGATCCTAGATCTAACATCATTTATTGAGAATGGGTTTGAAAAGAAGTTAAAAACATCTGCAGCTTTTGTTGATCTCATAGCAGCTTGACATAGTATGGAACAAAGGTTTTTTGCTAAAGTTCTACAGCCTTCTTCATTGTCCCTTTCTTTTGCGACTTTTGAAGTCAATGCTTAGTGCCAGGCTAATAAAAGTATATCTCGGTCGTGAAGAAAGCTCTTTTAGACAGTTGAAGGATGGTCTGCCACAGGGGTCTGTTCTTGCTCCAGTTATTTTTAACGTGCAAGACCACTGTATGTATGTATGTAACCACTGACATCCCAATAACAAAGTCCAGAAAGTTTATATATGCAGATGATATTGCTGTAGCTTACCAACATAAGGACTTCACAGCTACTGAACTCACAAGTGAACTTGCAGCCCTCGAAGGATATTTTAGAACCTATAATTTAAATCCTAACCCATCACAAACCGAAGTAGTCTGCTTCCATATAAGTAACAGCTAATCGAAAACTGAACATCTTTCTAAATGGTGTAAAACTCCAACATAATTATCATCCACAGTACCTGGAAGTAACGTTAGATCGATCGCTGATGTTTAAAGGCCATCTTCAAAAAACAGCAGCTAAAATTAAAACCAAGGGAAATGTACTACATCATATTGCTGGAACAACTTGGGGAGCTAACACTTACGTCCTACGTACAACTACTTTGTCTCTGGTATATTCCGCTGTTGAATACAGTGCTTCCGTATGGCTAAATAGCGCACATACAAAAGTGATTGATGTCCAACTTAATAGAGCTATGAGAGCTATTAGTGGTACTCTCATGGCAACTCCACTTACTTGGCTCCCGGTTCTGTGTAATATAGCACCTCCAGAGATAAGACGTCAGGAGGCACACTACCTAAAGATTCAAATTCTTTATTGTGTAGCATGACAATGTTATAATTGTATTACACTCGTCATTAAATAAGTCTACCTTAAATTTAAAGATTGTACAAGAAACTTAATATATGTACGGTAACAAAAAATATAAACTTCTCCCAGAGCTATGCAAAACAAACAAAATCTGTATAGACTATTTCACTTTTTTGCTATATATCCGATAAATACTCACCAACAGAGTAAAAAGCTTTTATTAAAAGGTGATTACGGAGTAATTTTTTGAATCTGATCGGGTTATTTTCTAGTTTAATATTTTTGGCAATTTTTTAAATAATGTTGGCCCCATATTTTGAGGGAGTGAGGCAGTACGCTGGAGTCGGTGGGGAACTTGCCTATGTTGGTCACAGGATCTTGTGTTATAATTGTGGACGTTGAACCAACCAGATTTTGATTGACCCGCACCTCCCCATTACCGAGGATCTCCCTCGTCAGAACGGTCGCTTAAAATCTCGAAACCCACCTCTACATACTGCTTTCCGATTCAAATTGTTCGCCCAATACTAGCTGGCCATAGAGTGGAACAGTGTTGATGGATGTAATAAGTTCCTTATTAATGCTTCATTAATACCTGTAGGTGGAATGAACCTCCCTGGGAGGGAATGGACACTTTTGAATCGGTTCCGAATTGACGTGGGAAGATGTAACTGCTGAAAGTTTAAATGGGGATTGAAACTAAATCAGTCATGTGATTGCGGAGAGCCTATACAAAAATGGATCACATAATTACAGAGTGTTCCCTGCGTTCTTTCACAGAGGGATTGGCTAGTATAAACAGAATAAGTGAGGCAGGTCGTAAATGGATATAGTTTTGTGACAGGAGATCACTTTTATTTTATATTATATATTGCCTGACCTTTGGATCTTAATCCAAACACATATCACAGCTTAAAAAAAGTTACTGAACGGTAGCTGACCAAAAGCCATACGATATATATACGTTAAAAAATAGTAAGAATGCATTTACTAAATTTTATTTACTATGCAAAGCCAAAATACTACGAATTGCCATAAAACTTAGTTATGTAATGGGTATTTTCTCATAAGTTTTGCGATATTTGAATGACCTATCACTGCCGAGGTATATTTTTGTATGTATTTTATATACGTATATCTATCAAATATAGATTTGACAACCACCAATCACAGGACAGTATCTATAATACGTAAAATAAAAACTTACTTTAAATATACACAAATATACAGGATAGGAAAAAATATGGCAAAACTTTCAAAACAACGTTATTGTTTCGATGGATAATTTGATAATTTAATTTTTTTTAAGTAATTGTGTTCCATAAAGTATATTTTTGTAATCAGAATAATTTACTTAACACCGTTAAATAACGGAGTAACAATATTGTTCAAATTAGTTACTTTGAAATTGAAATGACCACTACTCTGGAAAGAATTAATTTTTCGAAGTCCGGTTTGCGGCAGTTAATTTCTCTTGAATAAACCTTTCATTTTGTTTAAAACTTGACCTAGGCTTACATTGAATATTTTCGTTCAACTCCTCCCGGGCCGTCAGTAGATATTTTCTAAGGGTTCTAGACCCACTTTTTTTTGGTCACGTGACCGGATCCAAGATGGCGGTGCAGTGTTGCCAACCCCCACCCCCCTCCCCCACAAAATTTCCCCCATTTCCCCCACATTTCCCTCACATTTCCCTCATTTCCCACATTTCCCACACATTACCCACATTTCCCACACATTCCCCCCACATTACCCCCCAAATTCCCATGTTATACTATATAAAATTCACTCTTAACCTAACTTTTTCCATGAAAAATTTTAAAAAATGATTTTTTTAAAAGG
>JAQJVL010010535.1:0-11999 GCA_035578905.1 Stictocephala bisonia
AACACCACTGTTCGTGTATGGCCGGACGGGTGGGTAATACCAATGTTCGTGTATGGCCGGACGGGTGGGTCAATACCACTGTTCGTGTATGGCCGGACTGATGGTCCAATACCACTGTTCGTGTATGGCCGGACGGGTGGGTAATACCAATGTTCGTGTATGGCCGGACGGGTGGGTCAATACCACTGTTCTTGTATGGCCGGACTGATGGTCCAATACCACTGTTCGTGTATGGCCGGACGGGTGAGTCAATACCACTGTTCGTGTATGTCGGGACTGGTGGTTCAATACCACTGTTCGTGTATGGGGGGTGGGTGGGTAAATACCCATCTTATATGAAAGCTATTTACTATGGGATCGTACATATTCTGTCACTTTTTTGGGTAATTTTTTATCTTTTATGTTCATCTTCCATTTTACAATATACCTAATAGAGAATATATTTACAGTTGCTTGCCAAGACGTAATCCTAAACAAGTATTTTTAATAGCAATATAATCAGAAGAACAAGTGAAACCCAATGGATAGGAAGCTATCAAGAGTAATAATTTTAAGTGAAATTAAAAAATACACAGTTAATGTAGAAACTAGTCTTAACAACTTTCTTTCATAGATATTTATTACTCGTTTATCTTCTGTATACAACAGATCTTTTGAAGTATCCTCTTGCCGACTGTGGAACATTCTACCTGATCGCACTACTAGTAGAAGGATTGTCCGGTTTTGTGGTGAGATAATGGGCTCGCTTTTGGCCTTGCAGACTTACGGCATCGCGGCGCTGGGTATTATAAACTAACGGTATACAAGTTGATGCATGTTTGGATTTAATTTACTCTTCTCCCCCTAATTTTGTATTTAATATGCACTTCCTAAAATACCACCATATTTATAGGTATAATATTGTTGCCATTTCATTTTATTTTCGTTTAAGAATTCACTGTATCCTTACTTTTCACTCATACTTATACATTACTCATATACCTACTTTTACGAATCTCTCTCCATGCTAAAGCTTTCAGGAGAACAAGCCTCTACACGCTAGCCATTTTGTCATTAGTAAGTTAGGAATTATATTCATTCTATATTATGAATTGTACTCGTATATACATATTATATTTATTTTTATCTGTAATATTCAAACTGTTCATATCTTGGATCATTATTATTATTATTTTTTTAGAAAGCTTTGATAATCATTTATTTTTATAACTTTCTTTATTGACTAGACAATGGTACCACTATAACTACTTTACCTTCTATTATTTGTTTAGTTATGTATTTTTTTTTTTATTATTCTTTTTTTTAGTAAAAAGATAGGCCGATCTCCTTTCATAACCTTACTCTGCCCGTTTCTCATAGACTATTGATCTGTGCGAGGAACTTATTCAGACAGAGTAAGGGGGCAAACCAGTACAGTACAAAGTGAATATTACTGATAAATCTTCCAGTCTATGTCGGATCAAACCAGCGCTATCTCTAAAACAAGCAAAGTGCTGACGCCTTAGACAGCTCGGCCACTGGCTCACCCAAAATCCTAATCATACATAATATTCTGTACGATACATATCTTTCGTGAAAAATATTTTATAAATACTATATTCAGTCATTAAAACTGGCCAAAAATGTTGCAGGTCTTAAATAGTATTTCTGAACTTAAAGGGGGAAATATATTTAATAAAAACTCAAATTCCTCTACGTTCTGAAAGGGGTAGCTAAAATTATTTGTATTTTTTTCCAATGAATATTTCAGATAGATACTTTCAGTAATAATAAAGATAAATGATTGCATCACAACAAAATAGTGTAATAGATAAATATACGTCTCAACCCGAGTTTAGATTTTCTGTTTTATAATTATTTTTTACAACGTTTATTTTTTATTTATACTTATTTCAGTTTTATAATAACGGTTTTTAAATAAAATTACACTTGTACAGTTTTGAATCTAATTAGAAAGCTTTTAAATAAATAAATATTTGTTAAAACATTCAAAAGAAGGACATTTCTTATTATGAACCTGTAAATTTTACGTGATCTATTTATTCACATTTAGGGACGCAATTTGGAATTGTACCGTACAATTAACAAAGATGTTAAGAACTGTGCCAAAATTACTGTTACATTAATGTGATACCTTTAATCAATTGTTTTCTAGTTAAATGAAGATATCTTACATATTAAAATGTTGCATTCCCAACCATAAGCGGTGAAAATTATTTTGCTGCAATGTATCATTGTTATGGCGTCATATCCCATAAACCGACATTCTCTTCGAGGTGGTCCTACAGTTTTACATGCTAAAGTCATATACTTCATGTTTACAACCAAAGTCTTGCAAGTATGTGACTCACCGCAATACAGTCATATAAAACGACGGTGTTCCAACGTTTATGACGTGAGGCTTCAAGGTAGTGTTAGATAATACAATTACAATTCCCTATTGTCTATTTTTGAGGCTTACAGTAAATTAAGGCTTGAAATGGTTGGTAGTCTATTTGGTTGAAGCCCAGCTTCATTAGCTAAAGGTTCTCACTTCGACCCAATCAGAGTGATAATGAATTTTGAAAGGGGGTCAGCTGATAAGCACCAGCTGTTCATTTGTCATGTGTCATTAATTCATGGCACTTTCTTAGGAATAGTCGACCTTAGTTTGTAACAATTACTAAATTCACTCATCTCAACTTATCGCACTTAATCAAAATCCACATACTACTATATCTTAACGACCAGCGTCTTAAGAATAAATAATGTATTTATAAAAGTTAATTAATAAATAATCGTGACAATTAATTGCTGATGTATTATACAGGTAGTTATAGCCCTTCCACTGAACTATTACTGGAACTCTTTCTCGTCTTTTACCCGAGCAACCTGTCTAAGAAAAGTGTTCCTCTGCTTGCAGTAGCATAAGGAAAATATAGTGATGTGATACTGGATTCATATTAAAGGTTAATATTCCATGAAAAACTATCTATATTTTAAGATAGGTTAAGTGCTATTCATGATTATTGACACACACATATGTATATATACAGTGTTTCAAAACTATCGCTACAAACTTTGGGATATTGTTCCATAGACCTAAAGAAGTCAAAAACTAAATGTAAGTAATGGTTTCAACTTTTCTGAATATTTTCAACTTATCTCAAAATTTTCAACTTTTCTCAAAAAATAAATAGACAGACAATACTTTTTTTGTTATTGTCTGTCTGTCTATACGTGTTTTTTACTTAAATAACTATATGTTTGTAAAAACTCAACTAAATTAAACCAAACTTCAGAAACGTATTTAATATAATTATATCTAATAATAAAACAAGTTTGGTTAAATTTGTCTAAAAGTTTCAAAATGGCGGCCGTTTAAAATATTTAAATTGAAATAACTAAAAAAAGTATTAATAAAATAGTAATAAAATAACTTCTTTTTTTTATATTTTAATAAAAATTAAACAGTATATTGTTTTTTAATCTAATATCTAATAACTTAATTATGGCAAGTTTATTTCACCGTGCATGTTCTGAGAACCTCCAGAACGAGGTTACAACATGCACGGTAAAACTAAATTTGCAATAGTTTAGTTATTTCATATTCTATTTTAAAACTTAATATACTGTTTGATTTGTATTGAAATATTCTAGAAAAAGTTAACTAGCACTATTTTAATAAAATTAATACTTTTTTAATATTTTAATTTAAATATTTAAAACAGCCGCCATTTTGCAAATAATATGACAATTTTAACCAAACTTGTCTTATTATTAGATATAATTATATTAAATACGTTTCTAAGGTTCGTTTAAATTTAATTGGGTTTTAAAAAATATAGTTATTTAAGTAAAAACACATTTAGACAGACATACAATAAACAAAAAGAGATAGACCATTACTAATATTTAGTTTTCGACTCCTTTTGATTTATGGAACAATATCCCAACGTTTTCAACGAAAGTTTGGAAACACCGTACATATTTATACAAAACCTTCACTCACTTCGGGCTTTGGACTGTGCGTCAACTTTATTCAACGAATGAAATAACAATAGTGAGCTCAATTGTCTATTCAAACCTAGGACATTGTCCTCTACAGTCCGAATACTTAGCCACTTAGCCAGGAAGTTATTCTATACATACACAGTATTCATTCACAAACCCATAAAACAGTTGAAATATATGTAACTGGTTGGTCTAGTATAACAATATGAATATGGAATATTTTATAGGCTTTAATTGTGGTAAATACATAGTATGATTATTTATAGTAATTATACTTTAAGAACCTTAATCGATACATGAGACAGCTGGTGTTTCCATCCTGAAGTATATTCGTCAGTGTTACCCTAAAGGATGGACATAGGAGGGAAACTGTGTAGTCGTTCGTAAGACCCATGTCAGAACCATATGTGTGTAAATGGGATAGTTAGGCACAACCCTCCCTCCCTTCCACACATAACTAAAATTAATGACCTCTCCACACACAAGCACATGTAAGACCATCCAGTACATAATTACCTTCCTGCCTTACAGTAAAATAACAAATGAAATTCCATATTATTATATTTATAATAATATATAAACGATGTTTAAAAAAGAATGATCCAAATTTAAATAGCTATATTTACTACAAATAAAGGCTTTACCCAAACATATTTGACATTAAAATACTCACAAAAGAATGAAGTTCACGAAAATGTATCATAAACGTTCAATATGTCCTCCACTTGCAACACGGATGATATCTAGTCGTTAGCTGAATTTCTGTTAAGACACCTTACACACAGTTTTCGACAAATTCAGCTATCGACAAGATATCATCCGTGTTTCAAGTGGAGGACATATTGAACATTTATGATACATTTTCGTAAACTTCGTTCTTTTTTTAGTATTTCAATATCAAATATGTTTAGGTAAAGTCCTTATTTAAAATCGGGTCATTCTTTTTTAAACACCCTGTATATTTTAACATATATATATATATATATATATATATATATATATATATATATATATATATATATATATATATGCTTTTCTTGATAAGTTTGTCTGAAAATATCTCGTATAGTATATGAAATATGACATCTAAAATATTTTTCAAAATAAAACTGTAAATCCCCAAAAATGCTGTTAAGCTTTTTCAATCGATTAAAGACTATCACTTGTAAACAGTTATAAACATCTGGACTGAAATGACTAAATGCTTCCCTCAAGGTCGAGGTTCATCTGAATTTAAATCTAACTAGAATTTTATAGGGTCGTATTTATGCCTGTGACACACTTCCTGTTGCAGTACAGTTATTTCCATTTTAACAACCATGTTCTACATTTTTATGGCACAAGACTCAGCAGTTCCTTGAGTTAGTACGTAACCAAGCTTAAAATTGCTGGCGTTTCCAACACTTTACGACTTTAAATAACACAATTTAATAAAACCATTTCTTACACATATTTTATGGTTTCTGCTTGTATATATTTGATTAAAAATAGTGTTTTAATTAGCATAATACGTGTTGATACATATATAGTACAAGTAAGCGTCACACATCACAAATATATTACAATACAAGCACAACATTCACAAATACAATATGGTCTTTTTTTAATCCCTCTGGTCTGAGGAAGGTGAGCGTGGTTCACCGAAACTGAACACCATAATATTTGTGCATTTTGTACTTATATTGTGCTATATTTGTGCATTTGTGTTTATATTGTAATATATTTGTGTTGTATGAAGTTTACTTGTACTATGTATATTTGATTTTGACTAATTTAAATCTAGACTAATTAATTGTTGATGGATAATCATACAGATCTTTAAAATTGTCAGAAAATATACAATAGAAATGAAAAAAATTATCAATGTTTAATTCTGTTCCTAATGTTGATTATATTGATAAAACAAATGTCATATATATCAACAATTATACGGTTTACAGTCACTACTTCCGTTTCTGAAAAGAAGGAAAAACGTCAAAAAAGTTTCACGTTAATTCATCTGGAGCATTGCAACAACAATTTCCATAATATTACGAGTATTACTACTGTAATATGTTATTGTTTGAGGTATCTCAGTCATTTACTCACTATCTTAGTCGAACTATACCAAACTTAATAGACTTAATTTCTACATAGAGCAAACCTAAATTAAAAAAAAAAAACTAGTCCATATCTTAGGATTTTTTTTTTTATTTATTTTTTTAATATTAAGTAGATTAAAACTAATTTTATGTGTTTTTCTAGAGTATTTCAAAAAAGTTCTCAAAATTTTTCAGTGATATTATTTTTCATTTTATTAAAAAATATAAAGCCTTTCCTAGAAGTATAGATAATCTATATGAAAATCTTTTATACTCTTGTTAAAGGGTATTTTTCCAAAAAATATATTATAATCATTCTATTTTTAGTTAAAATGTAGGTTGAGGTAGTTAACAACGCCTATGTTTTGTACAGGCCTCAAAATGTTGAAACATGAGAGGTTATGGATATCCCCAACAACTGAACAATTATAAACAATTCAATCCCAACCAGTAACTTTACATCATTAATAATAGTTCGAACGTTTTTGTAATAATATATATATTCACGGAGTGAATTCTTTCTTTCTACTATTTAATACTCTAATTGTGTAACATTCTCTTTCTTCCTTTTCTTTTTAAGGCATTAACATTGTTTGTGAAAGAAATCCAAAGTTGTATCGTACGTTACTAATTGTAAATTTAGATTAAAAACCCTCAGTTACAATTAATTAAATCGTAACAATCAGATTGGTCTAAGCCACAGTTGTCAGTTGAGCTGAGAGAATTATTTGAACTGTGGTTACGGTTGGCAATCCTACTATGGCATTCGATAATTGACATTTACCCAATTGTAGATACAACAATCTAAGGAATGAAGTAGTGATGTCATCCAGATGGGCTTTAACTTTGATTGTCACTTATAGAATCCGAATACATAAATATTACGAAATGTTTTCATGCTTTAAATAAAACATATGATAACTAGCCACTAAATATTACATTAAAAGATTATACTATGTTAAATCCCTTTTCAAATGAAAGAAAAAATGTGTCATCATGATCCAATATTACCTAAATTCCGTACTTTCCTCAGTGGCAGTTATAAAAATATATAACGTACAACTAATGTACATTTTTATACGTAGGTCTGCGTAGTAATAATTACTAATTTTATTCTTCAATATTTTAAGGGATTAAGGGAGGACTAACAAAGTGCCCCTCCCTTTACGATAACGTCGAAAACCTCTGGTCAAGGCTACAAGTATAATTTGTCAACTAATGGATGTGTTTAAGCGAATGTTAGTTTGTATGTTGTATCTTAGGGGTTCTAAACACAAAAAAGAATTCTTTAAAAATTTACATTTAAAACAAATGAAAAGTTAAGTTTAAAATGTTAGTATCCAAGAGCTGTCTGTTCATATTTAACAAACTCCAGCATTATAATCGATAACTAATATACACTATTTATGGAGACGTGTAGATGTTAATTTAAACTATACTAATTTTTAAAAGCCACAAGATAAAAGAGCACATTGATAATATTACATATACCAAGGTGATAAACTCTCATCAATGCTGACTGCTGAGTGAGTGCTGTTGACAATAAAATAATGTGTAGCCCTGCATCAAATGTGAGCTCAGGTTGTACAAGGCCTCAGCGTTGTAAACTCCAGTCCCTTTTTGACACAATATTATGGCCAATACTTGTTGAAATGTTTTATTTAAACGAATGACATTCAAATTTAACCTCTATTAAAACTATATATTGATCATTCAAAGTTACAGTCCTTCTCTAAACTTTGAAAAGGAAGAATTTTCTAGCTATAAATAAATAACTATAATATATTGCAACATATCATATTATACAACGTTTATTTTATAACATTATAATTTCTTTCAAATCCTTTTGTTTATAATTAATTTATAGGAATCATCAAGGCATTTCTTGAAAATAGTTTACGTAATATTAAATATTTTACACTCAACAATGATTTTAAGATCATTAAAATAATAATATTACAGTCTAAAATAACAATTTCAACCAAATGATAAGTTGAAATTTATTCTCAATTGTTAAATTACTTATGTGGAAATTCGATATTTTTATCAATGTGAACTTTAAAAAATTCCTATCAATTGAGGTGCTTTATTTTTAAATTATTGTTTACTATCTTATAATTTGTATATCCTTAGGATTGTTCTAAACATGAATATTGCATTTTCAGAACGAGAAAAGTTTCCAGTTCCAGAATAGTTCACAGTTTCCAGATTATGTTTATATCCAAGACATTTAAGAAGTTTGTAATCCATAATTGTTATACACATAATATTCTTCTACTCTCAAAATGTTTTATATTTAAATTCATCCTTTCTTTTTAAATTTTACAACCATAAATACATTATAAAACAGTTTTGAAATTAAATAGCTCACAACCAGAATGGAAAGCTGAAGGTTCATATTATTATTACTTAGTAACAATCTAGTGAATTGAATAAGTCATAAAGATCTTATTTCTTTAAAGATATTAGTTGCCAATAAAACTAAGTGCCAACATCTATGTACCCTGAAGTAATACAGAAAATCATATATTCTTATCTTAAATATTTGATTACAATCACACGAATATCATGTTTATGTTGGTAAAAAGTCTATTCATTATGAAAAAACAATAAACCAGAATTAAGGGCTTCTAATAATGCATTAAATCACTGGTGGCACAGTGCTGTAACCCAGCTACTTGGGGACAAAGTTTTGAGGAGATTGTAGGCGATAGGTTCTATTCTCGGTCCTCTTAATACTGACACGGTGTCCGCTCAATAGTCGCCATTGATGTAGACACTACTAGAGAAGTCATGTTGAATAGTAGTCAAGGTTCAAATGTCAATTAGCTGAAAATCAGATCAACACTACGTGATTCGGATTCCACGTAAATTGGTTCCTTAGTTGTCCTAGCTATTGGGCTATTGTTAAATAGCTCTTTTTGAGGAACAGTTAACCTCAGTTAGTAGCAATGACTACACTCGTTTATTTACACTCTTGAGACTCACTCACCTCTCATATTCGCCCATATCTTGACTATCGGCGTCTTAACAATGAATAATGATAAATATTTTTAGTATTGGACACTAAGTAGAGGCTAATAATAATTCTTAAAATAAAATTTGTGCATATATGGACATAAACTTGTTTTTTAACTCAGAAATATAGACTGTATCAAAACTTTATCTCTTCTCATTCTATATAAATCACTCAAATACCATCCGTTAGGTGACATCCCCATGATATGTGGTGGCTATCAATAAATTGACAGTAATAGTCAAACTGACTCCCGTGGATTGTCAACTATATTTCACTATTATATGGATCGAATATGGTATTTTTGAACATGTCAAATTAAAGATAAATTTATTTTTAATGTTTAATGTTTTTATTTGTAATAGTTACTTTATATTAATACACTTCATTTTACACAGTTGCAAATAAATGTACACAAATTGCAAACAATAAATAACTGAATAATTAGTATTCGGAGAAATTTAACCAAAAGGTAATAGTAACTACGATACTAACAAAGAAAATTCGAAACTTTTCCGTTGATTCACTAACACTACTTTTTTATCGCAATTACGGTTAGGTTAGGTTTGGTTAGGTTAGGTGGCTACCAAAGTTAATCACAAACTGGTAAATCCAACGATTGACTTATCACCGTGAGCGCTCTTGGAAAGCGATAAGATAACATAAGGCCGGCGATATCGGATTCCTATCGGATAAGGAATACCACAGTGGACGTAAAAATGATTGAGGAACAGTTTTTAGAACAATAGAATATTTATCAAGTGGTAATGAAGTAACGGAAAAGATCCGAAAATTCTAGTATATAATGTAAATTGAAGTAGAACCAAAAAAGATAAACAATTTCATCAAGAAAGGAGAGCTGATAGTTTAAAACAGTCACACATAAATTCTGGTAAAAGACGTGTATCAGAGGGTGATAGGGAAAACCTGTAAGATTTATAAATGTATTCCCACACATGAGACAAATTAATATTTTTAATTCAAACGACAGCTACATGAGACATTGGTAATTTTTATCAAATAAAAATATTTACCTGGCCGACGAATTCCATTATTATTAAAACAAAGTATCAGGTTTTCTGCTGATATATGTTCAATATTAAAAATGGTTATCCCTCAATAAGAAGGATTAAATTCTTCAAAACTTTTGTATCTTACAGATTTTTACTAAAATTTGAGGTTTTGAGATCCAAAAATGTTAAATCCGCCATTTTAAAAATGACGGGTGCACCAAATGTAATTGTTTAGGTTTATTTAAATTATGAAGACCAAGATTTTTAACTAAGTTTCATGATATAGACTTCTCCAAGGCATTCGACCGAGTCAGTCACAGTCACCTTCTTGCCAAACTTGAGGCATATGGTATCTCAGGCAGTCTTCTCCAATGGTTTCGCTCCTACTTGTCATACCGGAGACTCATGGTCAAGTTTCTAGGAGAAAAGTCTAGACCCTTTACAGCAACTTCTGGAGTCCCACAAGGCTCGCATATGGGACCATTACTGTTCACCATATTTCTTAATGACATTGTAGACATAATCGGTGTCAGGTGTCTGATGTTTGCAAACGACATTAAAATATACACCTCGATATCCTCCATCAATGACTGTATTCTTCTGCAGCAATGTCTCAGCAACATAGAGGAATGGTGTGTCCGCAACAGAATGAAGATAAACACATCCAAATGTTTTGTGGTTTCCTTCCACCGCTCAAACGAAGCCCTTGTCTATGATTACTCTCTGAATCTATCTATCCTCAAGCGTGATACTTCTGCCCGTGACCTTGGAGTTGTGCTTTCTAGCAACCTCAGTCCTGAGAAGCATATCGATGCTATCGTATCTAAGGCTTCACAAGCTTTGGGTCTCCTTATAAGAACTTCTCGTAGAGGCTTGAGTACTGAAGCGATGAAAACTGTCTACATGGCGTTGGTCAGATCAGTTCTTGAGTTTGGCAGCGTGGTGTGGTCTCCCCATCAGCTTGGCTACATCCAGCGTCTGCAAAGGGTCCAAGATAGGTTCCTTCGTACTGTCGGAGTCAAGCTGGGCTTCGATTACCGGACTGTTCCCCTGGATGACATTGGTGAGATGCTGGGGTTGGAGCCATTGCTGAAGCGGCGGCAGCTGCTTGATGTGATGTTCCTTCAGCGAGTTGTTGCTGGTGATGTCAACTGTCCTCGACTGCTGGAGCTTATAGACTTCAGGATGCCAAGACAAACCCGCTCCTTACATCTGTTCAGCCTTCGTGTGTACTCCACGGGATACGAGCACCACAGTACCATCCCTAGGCTCCACAGGATTGGAAACTTTGTTTCTCCACACCATGACTTCTTCCATGAGAGCAGTCGTCACCTGAAAACCACTTTCATGGCACTTTAATTATCACTTGATCTAATTATATGTATCTCACCTTAACTCTGTATTTTCTTAGTTTATTGTAGATCTTCGTGCTTGTTAGTGTTGTTTAAATTATTTCTATATCTTTCTAGTTATTATTCTTACACGTTTGCTTGTTAAATATTTATTGCTTGTTAAATATTTATTGTTTGTTGCATGTTGTCGCTAGTTTAAATTATGTACAATAGATAAGTTATTTTGCTAGTTGCTGTTACATGTAAATCTTATGCTTGTTAGTACTATTATGATAATTATTTATTTCTCTCTAGTTATTTCTTTTTACATGTTTGCTTGTTGAATATTTATTCCTTGTTGCCAGTTATTGCTAGCTTGAATTATGTATGATTGTTATTTTGCTAGTTGCTATTGCATGAATTGTTGATGGTTATTACCTGTTAAATATTATGCTTATAATTATTATTGCTTGCTTAGTTATAGTTATATTTAAATTACTGTGTATATGCTGGTCATTGTCCATATTTCCACAACTATGCCATCTCATTTGTATTCATTGTAAAT
>JAQJVL010010536.1:0-11987 GCA_035578905.1 Stictocephala bisonia
TTGTTGCCAAACTCCTATCAACTTCAGTTAAAGAGCGCGTAATGAGTCCATTCCTCATGTGGAGCGTGTTAAAGACCTAGGTGTTATCTTGACCTCACCACTGAACTTCGATGTACACATACACGACGTTTGCGGCCGAGCTAACAGAATGCTTGGCTTTCTATCTCGTTGCTCGAAGCAGTTCAGGGACACAACTGCCTTAAAGTTTCTGTACTGTGCCTTAGGCAAATTCTGGAATATGGCTCACCAATATGGAACCCTTATCAGAAATACCTCATTGCTGAACTGGAGAGAGTCCAACGAAGATTTATTCGCATGGTTGGCTTTAAGGAGGGTTATTCATACTTTCAAGTTCCAGTTGAAACATTATCTATTGACCTTGGACTCCAACCACTTGAGCAGCTGGCGTAGACTCTCTGTCGACATGGTGTTGCTACATAAGATCATAAATGAAAAAGTCGACTGCCCGAACATACTTCGTTTGGTCTTGTACAGGGTCCCGACGAGTACCAGGTCTGATGACCTGTTCATAAGGCAACAGCATCGAACTAGCTACGCAGCCAACAGCACGATGGCCAGACTCCAAAGAGCTGGAAACAATGTTGCCAAACATGTGGACTTCTTTCATGATAGCGTGGCAAGAGTAAAAAAGATCTGTTTGTTTTGCACTTTGTAGTATTTTGCATGTACTTATTTCATATTATTGCATTGACCTGTTCTATTTATATAATTATTGGTCTATGTAAATCACACTTGTCTATGTATTGTTATTACGCGTTATAATTCAGTCTTTGCATGGCAATCTTAGCTGTAAGTCATACTTTGAGACAATTGTCAAACTTATGTTTCATTTAATGTAAAAATGGAGATGTCCGTTGGTATAAATAAATAAATAAAATAAAAAAATAAATAAAAAGCTGGCTTCATTCCAGGAGTTTATCAACAACACTAAAACATCTTGATTGGTTAAGTATTTGTCCAATCTAAAGAAATATCGTAAAGGGGGCATTTTATTAAAGAGGAAAGAAATAAGTGGTTCTTTAAATTTATAAAAGGAATAATATTTGTCATGAAGCTCCAGAAAAAAATAACCCAAATAACAAATTAGGAGAAAGGGAGACAAAATCTGAAAAATTACATATACTAGGTATCTTATCTTGGTACAACAAAAAATCTTAATTACTACGAATGAAGCATAAAACAGATAACAAAAGATTGTAATGTTTCTAAATGAAAATTATATCTAATCCACACTGACAACGAAATACCTGTTTCAAAGATGCAACATAATATGTGTTTTTAAATATTATGGAAATTTACCTTCAATTTATTATACCTGCACTGACTATACATTTTGAGGGTAAGGGTACAAAGCCCTTCTTGTTGAGATGTAAAATATTCAGTGTTTGTACAATCAAATTTTGTCTAAATTAATGAAAGTCAGTAAAAATAGTTTCTTTTACTTAGTAGCTTATTTCAAAATAATTAATCAAAAATAATTGATATCAAGAAAATGAAATTTTGTATCTCTAAAGAATGGTAGGATTGTCAAAGATATTATGAAACAAGTATTTTTGTATTAAAAAACTTCATTCATGAATTGAGCAGGAATTCTGTATCAAAATTAATAAGTCAGGTCATACTTTCTCAGAGCGCCCTGTCCGTTACAACTACAAAAACATGTTTTAACCCATGACAGAAATGTACTTACAAAATAATATTTTGCTTATAAAAATACTGAAATAGCCTTTTAAGAAGTGAAATAGTAGTTCAAATGTCCCGTTCATTACAAAAGAACGGCTATTTGGCTATCTTAGAATTATTTACAAACATGTTTTAATGCTCCTAAGGAAGGTTATAAGTTATAATTTACGTAAAATATTTAAAAATTTTTTCTTGACTGTAATTATTTACTAAATTTTTATGTAAGTTTTGATGGTACTATCTAAATTATGAACAGTATTTGAGAAGAAAAATTATTAGATAAAATTTAGATTTGGAGCATATTTAGTAATTTTTATGATATTTACAAAAAGGACTTGGGTATTTATATGCAGTTTCTTGCCACCAAACAAATTTGGAAACTTTTACTTGAAATGGGTCTAGAATTGGCTGTATTTTCACAAAATATGCTTTTTATTCTGTGGAAATCACGTATTTTCCCGAAAAATTCATAAAAACCAATATCACAACTTTTAGTATTTCTGTCATATTTCCGTTAATTTAAATGGTATTTTAATCATCTTTTTTTATTTAGATGTGTTTTTTACACTGAATACGAATTTGAAAACTATTTTGGTCTATTAGAATTGTTTCTTGATATATATAACGGAAAAAGTACTTTCGCTGCAAATTGCGATTAGCGGCTATTACACGATCATTATATAAAACAACTATTAATCAAGAAAACAGAATTCACCTATATTCCCGCCGAAGTGACAGCTGGCAGGACGTCATGGAGGCCAAAAACTCGAATTTAACATAAATTACGAATTTTTGTTGAGTAAATAGACAACTAGGATAAGTTAGGTTATGTTAGGTTAGGTCAGTAAAAAATCCATTTAGCCTATGGGCTGAAAAAATAATTTTTCTGCAAAACCACTTATATTATATTTGTGTTCAGCATAAAAAACACGTAATATGAAATAAAAATTGTCGAAAAGTAACGATTTATAAAAAGTTGGTATTTTCACTATTAGATAAAAAACTAGTTTTTGGATTTTTCGGTTAAAAATGAGTTTTCCGTGGATATAATCAACCTCCTCAAGAGATATAAACTCATATTTCACCATTTTTTTCAACAAGAAATCATATTTTTAGAGGTGGCAAGAAAGTGCATTGTTGGCGCCCTTTTGGGCTGTTTTTACATTTTTTGCCTTACCCTCGGGTGGAGGGAGGGTGGGGGTTGTAAACTTTTAAGGCTTTGGCCCTCGAAGTCAGTCGCAACCGAGTAGCCAAACACACCGCTCGGCCGATTCATTGCATTTTTACAAGAGATTACACACAGTAATCTACATTTCATATTGTTACATTTACATAGTCCAACAATAAACCGTTAATTTCAAAGTCAGTTCAGTGCTTCATTTTTAATTTACACCTTTACAGTTTTTTTTATTAATTGATACTACGTGCGTCCCAGGATCACCGGGCTTTCGTGTGTGGAGCCGATTCAAGCATAATTTCCAAGGCTTGCAAAGAGCTAAATATGGCACTAAAATATTCGCAGAGTTAAAAATAAACAGTGCTCAAGATCTAGGGTTAAGACTTAGGCTACGCTATTTCAATAATTTAAATGAAATTTTAATCATCTTTTTCTACACTGAATACAAATTTGAAAACTATCATGGTCTATAACAATTATTTCTAGAGATATAAGGAAAAACTACTTTCACGGCGAATCACAATTAATTGGTAATTATGCACTTGCCACCTCTGAAAATACGATTTCATGTTAAAAAAGTGGTGAAAAATGAGTTTATATCTCTTGAGGAGTTTGATTTCATCCGCGGAAAATTTGTTTTTTACCGAAAAATCTAAAAACTAGATTTTTATCTAATAATAAATAAACCAACTTTTTTAAAAATCGTTATTTTTTGAAAATTTCTTTTTTCATCTCTCATGTTTTTTTATGCTGAACACAAATATATAACTGGTTTTGTAGTAAAATTATTTTTTCAGCTCGAAAAATGCATTTTTTATTGAAATAACCAAACATAACCTAACTTATACTAATTGTCTATTTTCTCAACAAAAATTCGTAATTTGCGTTAAATTCGAGTGTTTGGCTCCCGTGACGGCCTGCCGGCCGTCACTCCAGCGCGAATATGGGTGAATTCGGTTTTTGTGATTAATAGTTGTTGTATATAATGATTGCGTAATGGCCACTAATCGCGATCCGCTGCGATAGTAGTTTTTCCGTTATTTCTCGAGAAATATTTGTAATAGACCAAAATAGTTTTCAAATTTGTATTCAGTATTCAGCGCAAAAAAACATCAAAATAAAAAAGATGATTAAAATACCATTTAAATTAACGGAAATATGACAAAAATACTAAAAGTTGTGACATTGGTTTTTTCGAATTTTTCGGTAAAATATGTTATTTCCGCGGAATAAAAAGCATACCTCGTGAAAATACAGGCAATTTTAGACCCATTTCAAGCAAAATGTTCCAAATTTGTTTGGTGGCAAGAAACTGCATAAATACCTCACAATTAGCTGGCATTACTTGATCATAAGTCAATAAGTCATTTATTTAGTTAAAGTGACAATACAAGATTGCATTAACTAAGTCAATATTTATAGTTCTTAGTCTTAGAAGCCAAAAATAAAATATTTTAACTGGTGATCAATATAAACACACTTATTAATCACAAAAAACAGGATTCTCCTATATACCTGCCAATGGGCCAGACACCCGATTTTTCCGCAAATTAGGCCTACGAATTTTTGTAAGTGGGACTACAGCGAAAAAAATATTTAAAATTACTTTACCAGATAGAAAATTGGGCCTATTTTATTTTTTTGGTAAAAAACTAGTTTACAAGAGTTAAATTCAACCTTTTCAAGATATATATACTCATATTTCACCACTCTTTCAACAAGAAATTGTATTTTCAAAATTGGCCAGAAAGTGAGTTTAATTACCGTTCTTTATTAACTTATGTACCTTCGTATTGGGCCATTTTAAAATGTTAAAAAATGGTTAATTATGTAAGAGTAGTCTTAGAAAATATTCACCAAAATTTCTTCGACCTGGGTAGCAGATCTGATTGCCCTCTCCATGGACTTGTGTCCTAAGATGAGGGCCGCATTTAATCTATATCCTGACCATAATGGGAGAAGAATTCACTATATTTTGACTTATAATAAAAAATCTGCTGCCCAAGATAACCATTATTTGCACAATAGACACTATGCTAACCTAGAAAATCATGGATAGGTACCAAACAAGTAGGTATGCTTTACCAAAATCAACCTTAAAGATGAGGCCTAGGATTAAAAATGATCTAAGACACTACTTATGTCTTACCAATGTCTAACTTTATCCACAACTTGCATAATCCTTTTAATATCATCTTTGGCACGGCTTCGCGTTTCTGCTCTGACAGATCGAGACATCATGATAGTTTATAAACAACTGTACATCAATTAATGCTGCTTTAAATTCGTTGATTAAATAATTTAATTAAGTAAACGATGACATTCTACTTTCATACTGCGCCCAAAACACAAATCTAGATGAACACTATCTTCACAAAACAACGTAGAAATAATAGTCCATTGAAAAGTTACATTTGGGGTTGCGTTTCTTAGAGGACGCAATTTTATTTTTTTGATGTGTAGGGGGGGTAAGTGTAAAGCTAAAATCAAGTTTGTGGGGTCGCCACCCTTGTCCCACGGCCGCCATCTTGAAAATAGGGGTTGAAACGGTTTTTACGATATATCTCTTAAACTATTTATCTGATAAAAAAAATTTGTTCACGTTTTTTTTTGCTAATTAAATTCTCTATAACTTTGGTCCAGTAACTTTTTATCGTAAAATTATAAATAAAAAAGTTATAAGTGAAAATGTTCAGAAATTCGAGAAAAAAATTTATATTTTTCGATATAACTTTTTTTTTATCATTTTACGAAAAAACGATATCAGACCATTTTTGTAGATCGTTTTTTAAGGAACAACTTTTATAAGCAACATTTTTTCATTTAGTCAATAGCTAAGGTTTTACAGTGCTCCGAAGTGAGTACTATTTTTCAGTACTCTTAACTATACATATTTTATACATGGGTACTAATAATGTGTCATCAGTTATTTATTTATTTTTTTTATTTTGTTATTATAATTCTTTTAATTAGTAATTTTGCAATGTTATTAATAATTAATTATTGAATCTTTTCCACTCCATTACAGAATTGTACAATTATTGATTTTTAAAATGATTTTAATTGTGACGGCCGTTACCGAGAATGCTGTCCAGGTAGAAAATAATTATAAATTTGAACTACTCCGTCCTCGGTCTTTTCGATGGACCAGGCTGCAGCTCAGCACCTGATCGGTTTTCTGAATCAAATATCAGTGGGAGAACTGGAGAAGGAAGGGGTGTCAATGTCGGCGGTTCATCATCAAAGTCATTTTCATTTGTTAATTCTGAGAGTTCCATTACGTTACTGCAAGTCTCTCCAGAACAATGGAAGCACACTGCGGAACATTTTAGCCCTGCTTTTTGACATCCACACATCGCTCCACAGTTTCCTTTGCATTTACAAAAGATCAATTTAAGAAGCTCAGGGGGTGCTGGAGGTTTAGAGCTCTGCACTGGCATCAATAATTTTCCATATTTTTTCCAGCCCCAGTTTTCAGGATCATTATTATTACCAAGCCACGACTGGACCTGATGGTAGACTCTGAAAGTATGAAAGCGAGCTGTGTCTTGTGTTGGAGGAAGTGAAGATAAATTAAATGTACTTTTTGTCACTGCCTTGGCGAATTGTTTGTATCTTAGGCTGTCAAGAGAATTATCATCTTTATTACCACCGTATAAAGAGATAAAAAAAGTTCACCAATTACAGTGAGCAAAGCAGGGTCAACTCTCTTGTTGAGAAACAAAGCCGTTCCACTTGCAAACTCTATATGTCTTTCCAGGGTTTTCACAAATTTCATTTTACCGATATTGTAAGGAGCTGAAGTTGTGTCACATCCCGAAAAAGCATGAAGAAACAGCAAGTTATCCGCAATGACATCTCCGTATATAAAACCTGAGACGCACTATATAATTGTTCTGCTGTTCGTCTTTTTGATGGTTTAAAAAAAAATACATTTGTTTGTTCTCTACCAAGTGCTGTGAGCAATATCAGTATATCAATATCTTCAGCTACAGTAGTAACGGTATTGAATAATGGAGATGCAGCAAGAGCAGAGCGAACGATAACACTGTCTGCATCTGATTCTGCTTGGTCAACAGTGAAACCTATTTCCGAGAATACAGTTTTAAGAAGTATAATAAAGTTAGATTTGTTCTTCTCATTACCAAGAAATTTCTCTTGTGATAACGTTGGTATGGTGTTCTTGTCAAATTTAACTTCTGTCGACTGGTGTTTTTTCGTGCGGCGCAAACGCTCCCAAGACTTTGTTCCTGCGACATCAGGGTCGTCTGAGTAACCGTCAAACACAATGCTTGCAGAGAGCCCGAAGTGTTCTTGTACATATTTGACATATTTAGTAGTTATATCATTGAACGATGAATTTCGATCCCAAACTACTTTATGTAAAAGCAAACCACCGTCAATGACAAAATGACTCCTGGCGCTGATGTTAGAGGATCGTTCCACTGGTGTAAGGGCATTAAACAAAGATGACTTAGTACCTTTTCTCATGCCATCCTCCGCGAATAATGACAACGGGAAAGGTGCTAATTCATACCCTAAGTATGCTTTGACATCACCGACTGTTTCTCTTGAAATGCACATTCGTTGAAATAAGAGTTATGGATTACTGACGACACGAGATTTATCAACTTCAATAGTACTTGTCATAGCGCTGAAAGGAAGAACCTTATTTTTACGCTGAAATGATAGCCGTTGAAAATCAGATCCTGTGATATTAGTAATCAAATCTTCTCCTATCTCAAAGGCACGTTGACAATTAATATTATCTGAAGCAACTATACCGTTAGCAATGCAAATTAATTCCGAGCGATCTAGGATAAAGTCATGAGTTGCGAACCAATTATCAACTTTTTCAAGATCTTCATTGTCACGTTGTATGCGTGAATCTCGGTAATCAATATGTTGTTCTGAAGTATCCATTGAAAGGTTGCAGTATTCTGTTATTTGCTCACAAACATCTTGTAGACGTATCATTCCAAGGGTCCACGATGCCAGCATACTCTCAGTAATACCACGGCCGTGCGTTAATCCGCCAGATGATTTGAACATTCTCATAAGAGTCTGCTCAATAGTTTGATCAGACATGATCCCAGTCCAAAATTTATCCGTTCGTCTAATAGTAAAATAGCCTAAAGCTGTGAAAGAGTGAAATTCTTCAGGAGTCATTATTTTCTCAAGATTCAGCATATCTTGCAAGTATAGATGACTCGACGGCATACAAGAAATGCCCACTTGAGTGGAAAATCGGGAGCATGTTTCTGATAGTCTTCAGATGCAAAGACCAATTTCCGGAGCGCTCTGCCTCTATAAAATGTTTGAGAAGAGTGACCAATCTGTAATATTGAACCCATAATGTTGCCATTGGTCCTTTGCTTTCCAGCATACTCAAAGCTTCCTCAAATTTGGTAGTTAATTGTTGAAATAGGGGATTATCTATAGCTTCAAAAATTCTTGTTCTATCAATATCAGTACTATTATCATCCAGAAAATCTCGTTCTTCTTCTGTAAATTCTATTGAATCCATAACAATTTTTGTTACTGATAAATGCACTAGCAAATGAGCACATACAGCCCTACCATACGCATGTCCAGACATTATGTGCTGTACACAGTTCTCAGCATAAATTAATTTGAAGATATCTTCGAGTCCACTACCAGACATGATATATCCAATCGCACCTATGAACGACATGAGCAAATGGAACCCACCTAATCGAACTACGACCTTCGATAGATTGGTATTAGGATCAGCAGCAGCTGTAATGTCTCGAGTCTTCCAATATAGCGGTTGATCAAATGTCACAATGCATGTATTTTGATTGGAAGCTTTACATTTTTCAATAGAAAACAAAAGTGATGTTAGAAGCGTGTTGTAATCTGTTGGTGGAACGTTTATAAATGGCAAACATATAATTCTACTTCTTTGAAAAGATTTTTCAGCAGTTGCTTCGATCATAAATCCGTTCCATCCGCTGATATTCACAGTACATGACCATTTACCATACAGCCACATAAAATCACAAGGTGTAGGAATAATTTGTTTGGTCGATTGTGTGGCCCTTTCAATTACTGAAACATTTATTTTACTCAGACCGACGGTTTTGCCTTTTGAGTAGGATGCAAGAGGAATTAACCCAAGCGTAGATTTAATTGAAGCTGGTATTTTTTTGGATACTCGCGGTAAACTGGTATCAGTTTCGATACTGTCGTAAGGTGTAACGCATTGAATACCACTCATCGCATGGAAAGTATTTTTACCATAAATTGTATTGCAATTAAAATCAGCATTGTCAAAAACAAACTGAAAAAAAGCATGAGGTAAGATATTACGTGCCGGACGAAAAGCACAAGAATCTTCGAATAATGAAATGGCATTATAGGATGCGGAGAATCCTAACGATGAAAGAACATCAATAAGATTACTGGAGCCATACTTTTTATACAAGAAAGATCCAACTCCAAGTAGCAGAGGAGAAATAAATAAAGCAGGTCGAGTTGCTGCAATGATAGAGTGAGCAATTGATGCGCATTTTCTTTCCGCTGCATTTAGTGACTTGCGTTTTGATTGGCAAATAATTCCTTTCAATAAAACTGATAAAGTTTCGGGAATTAGAGTATTAACATCCTTCAGAAAACTATCAGAAGGTGGATACTCCTTTGTCTCGTAATGCTGTGACCGAATATCTTCCAAAATAATAGCAGCTGCATCTCTAACTATTTGTAATCTCTCTTCACGAACATCATTTTTTTTATGAGAAGGCGGTTTGTTAGATATAATTTTATAAATGAACCCTTTAAAACAGACTATACAATCGTGACCGGATTCGTTAAAAAATACAATTTCATCTTTGTACTTTGCTTTCAATCGTTCAATGATTGTACGCTTCTGGGGAATGTACTCTCCTGTAATCGATTTCATTAAATCCGTCATGAAGAATTGACACTCTTCACTATTATCATGCAAGTAAGCAAAAACATCCGCCATTGCTGCGTCAATATTATTTTTTCGTTCATCCTTTCTATTTGTGACCGACCATTTTTTGGAATACAATTGCTTGCTGCAGTTGTTATGATACTTTGCTCCAACGTCCACTAAGCTGGGAATATTAGCTATGCGATTAGCAATGTCCATTGCAACGTCATCGGAACGTCTGTTTATAAGCTCCATAATACTTGTTTTTGTACTCTCATTACGTACAACACAAACCCGCGAATGTCGGTTTGTACGCGAATTACTTGGATCCTGAACCGCTTTGGCACAGATGAAGCAATTGTTCACAAAATCAAAGTCTGGCTCTGGAGCTTCTGAAACTGAAGATAAACTACTGGAGCTGCTGCTGCGACGACGAACAACATTATCAGTTCGATTGTCCACGTAATAACAATAACACGCAATATGTACAGTAACTTCCGAAACAGTTCGTAAAAATTGTTCATTAACCTCATCATTTTTTGCTACAGCTCGGTCTAGTCAAGTTTTTACACCTTTTGCCTTCACAGTTCTTATTTTATTTTCACCTAAAGGTTTTTTTCAAATAAAACAATCACTCATGATGGAATAATAGAAAAAGCACGCTTAAAAAGTCTAAATGCTAATAAAAAAAGAATAGTTTTCACTGCAGTTAAAATCGAGTCTAAAATCATTCGAAATCGTCTTCACAATTAAAAACAGAATAAAATACATCCGCACGTAGAGAAATATGTAGCACAACTAAAAGATATAAGTTGAACGACAACTTCAACACAATATTCTCAGCTATTCGTACAGTAAGAGAGGTTAGAAATAATGATAATAATAATAGCAGCTGTTCTTTTGTTCCCTAATGGTCGCTTGGGTATTTTCTACCTGGACAGCATTCTCGGTAACGGCCGTCACATTTAAAATTATTTTAAAAATCAATAATTGTAAAATTCTGTAATGGAGTGGAAAAGAGTCAATAATTAATTATTAATAACATTGCAAAATTACTAATTAAAAGAATTATAATAACAAAATAAAAAAAATAAATAAATAACTGATGACACATTATTAGTACCCATGTATAAAATATGTATAGTTAAGAGTACTGAAAAATAGTACTCACTTCGGAGCACTGTAAAACCTTAGCTATTGACTAAATGAAAAAATGTTGCTTATAAAAGTTGTTCCTTAAAAAACGATCTACAAAAATGGTCTGATATCGTTTTTTCGTAAAATGATAAAAAAAAAGTTATATCGAAAAATATAAATTTTTTTCTCGAATTTCTGAACATTTTCACTTATAACTTTTTTATTTATAATTTTACGATAAAAAGTTACTGGACCAAAGTTATAGAGAATTTAATTAGCAAAAAAAAACGTGAACAAATTTTTTTTATCAGATAAATAGTTTAAGAGATATATCGTAAAAACCGTTTCAACCCCTATTTTCAAGATGGCGGCCGTGGGACAAGGGTGGCGACCCCACAAACTTGATTTTAGCTTTACACTTACCCCCCCTACACATCAAAAAAATAAAATTGCGTCCTCTAAAAAACGCAAGGTGAGGCCTAAAAAATGTAACATTTCAATGGACTATAAATATATCACCCAAGCTCATAACAAACAGACAGGTTGGTATCTGATTCGACAGATAGGGACGTTGCGATACTTGCGATACTGCTTGGTATCGATACTTTGCTTCCGATATTATCAGTATCGGTATCGGTATCGGGCTTCCGATATTTTCGGGGTATCGCAAGAAAACATGTGGTATCGGTATCGGAAAAGTATCGAATCCCGTTCATTGACGGGGCAAAAAATAGTACCAAGAAAGCCTTATACTGTCTTGAATGAAAAGACAAAAAGTTAAAAAATCTCTTGTTTAGCAATGTATTCAGTTGTTTTTAAACCTGTGTAATGTTTTATCGTGTTTGTAAATAATGTAGTGAAAGTATTAGTACGGTATCGAAACACTGCAAAAATCCTTCCGCGGTTCGCTGCTGTCTGTACTCCGATACTCATGTGTTTTGCGTACTAAGTTTTAACATTTACTGTTTCTGATCAATCTATGAACCATGGCTCCTCCTGTAAGTAAAGTTTGGACTTTTTTTAGAAAACTAAGTGACAAAAGTGCACAGTGTA
>JAQJVL010010537.1:0-11989 GCA_035578905.1 Stictocephala bisonia
GTGGGCGCCTAGTCTGACAGACCCGAAATAGCAAAAATACCCTAACACGAGTCGGGGCGCCAAGTCTGTGAGACCCGAATCGTAAACAAATGGAGACAGCAGTGGAGACAGTTCGACCTTGACTGGCACTTAAAATTAGACAGCTAGACGGAGAGTGGGGTTTTTAACGCAATGCTACCAACTATGGCAGCAAAATTTCCCTGCTCCGGGTCTGTGAGACTTGGCGCCCCGACTCCCGGGTTAAACAGAGAGCCATAACTTTAAAGAAAATCATATGTGGACATCTAATATTTGTTTTAATTCTTTATCAGTTGTATAAAAATGTTCAATTTATTGAAATACTAAATAAATAATATATAATGATTTGCAATCTTTTAGAGCTTATTTTGATTATTAGAGTATAGTCTTTAATTTCAAATGTTTAAATAGCAAAAACATCTCCATTAAACTCAGAGAAGGAGGTTTGGATTACAAAAGCATTTTAACGGTTATGTAATCAAATCAATTTATACATTAAGATAAGAAGAACATTTATATTTCTTTAAGAGGTTGCACTTACTTAATGCTATATCATAAATCTGATAGCCACTAATATTAGTTCTTTTGTCGGGTAGTACCACATTAGACCTTGAACATGGAAGCGGTGAAAATACAGAACAAAATAAATGTTAAACTATACCAGAATAAGAAACTAATATGTTTAAATGATAACTGGAGATTTATGTTGTGATTTTATTCCAACTAAAAAAAACTACTCTGTGGATTATCAAATTGTCGTGGCATTAGGTAAAGTTCAGTTAGTAAATGTAAGTATAATTAGTACAACGTCCATTTTAGTTGGTACATGTATGCTTGTATTGTTTGCTTGTTCGAAAAAGATTGTAGGCTTTAGAATAATAATTTGCCAAATAATTTGTATAGTTTTTCACATTTATTACAAAATCAGTCATATTTTATTACTTCTATATGCTATCATTATTGTTTTGTAAACAATGTAGGAAATTGAGATATGAATAAGTTTTTACATTATGACACTTTTATGGTTTGTAAACAATTCAGAATTTTTTTATTTGATTCAAGTAAAACTAGAAATGCTTGAAAGAAACTTCAATTAGCAATTAATTTAAATATACAGTACAAATAAACGTCACACAACACAAATATATTACAACATAAGCACAAAATGCACAAATATATTACAACATAAGCACAAAATGCACAAATATGTTACAATACAAGTACAAAATGCACAAATATTATGGTGATCGATTTTGTTGAACTCGCTCACCTTCCTCAGACCAGAGGGATTCACAATAGAATGGAAAATGGTGTTCAACAACTCAATTTCTAGCCCTATGAATACGTGACCAATTGGCTGGAATGGTCAAAATGGCGACTGCTATGATATTATTCGCTAATTCCTATTGGCTATTACTAACACATACACACACTATTACTAACGCTAATACCAACACATACACAATACCTATGTAAGTGTATGTGTTGGTGGGTGGCTCAATACCTCTGTACGTGTATGGGTGGCCGGGTGGGTCAATACCACTGTACGTGTACGGGTGGGCGGGTGGGTCAATACCACTGTACGTGTACGGGTTGGCGGTTGGGTCAATACCGTTGTACGTGTATGGGTGGGCGTCTGTGACAGTCTAAAAGGTTCACTATATCACAAAACACGCCTCTTGCTTCCTGTACTGCACTCTTCAGTTGGATATTCTAATGCCGACAGACCTACACAACACTACCATATTTAACTATAAACTTTTGAGTGTAGTGTTCATTTATTGAATTGTGTTTGAAGTGAAAGAACAGATTACATTTTTTATAACCGTTCTGATTTTATTCGTGAATTTTGGTCATGTATGTCATTAATACTTTATTAATACTTAGAAGCCTAAGCCTGTCTATAGCACGGGCACCACCGAATATCCGACTTGCCTAATAGCCGGGGATATTACGGGCGGCTGTGTTTAATATAATACTTTTATAATATCGGAGTATTCATGGGATCAGGCTATATCAATATATTTGTTGATTATTTGTCTTTTTGTTTGGTTTGTTTTCAAACCATTCGATGAGAAAAAAAAAATTACAACTGGATGACTACCGAAAGTCGCCGTCGATAGTTGCCTTGGACATCAGTTGTCACTTGACAGCTGTTTTGATACGCTGTGATCGTTGAGCCTGTAATTGTTTAGAGTTGTTTTTTGTTTACAATTGTATAAAATCATCTGTATTATAGGTGTTTGATGTAAATATTGTGTTTTATTTATATTTGTTTGTACAGTTGTAACTTATTATTTTGTAATTTTGCAGTTTCATTTTGTGTTTGTTTTTTGACAAAAAAATAGTTTGTTTTTGTTTTCAATCATTCCAAGTATTTATAAAAGTCCTGTTGTATTTATGATTTGGTATTTATTTTGTGTATATAATATGTATATATAATCATGAGTGATATTAGAAGTGATTCAATTCGTGACATTCTGTGTGATGATTCAGACATAGACGATGATTTGGACAGTGAAGTAAATCTTGAATTTATTGATGTATTAAATGAAAATATTCAAGATCCGGTTCTTGACTCAGGCTCAGAGGGGAATTGGATGATGAGGATAAAGATCCTGCCATTATGCATGCAACATTGCTTCAAATTATATCACACTAAGGAAAATTATTTAAATTGAATTGAATGTAACTATTTTTATTTGTTACATATTTTACACAGATTTTTCCTACTTTCACACTTTAGCAATATTTCTTAATGTATTATATCTGAAAAGGCGTTTTTACCCTTTAAAATTGTATATAAAACTTTGTTATCAAATATTTATAGTAGATAGCAGAATTTTTCAATTTTAGTACAAAAAAAGGTGCTTGATCGAAGAAATTGAAAATCAACCATCATAATTTTGCATCAACATAGTAGCATGAAGAATAAAAATTGTTTATTTGTAAATGAGCAAAAACAATCATAAAAAAATATGAACATAGATACCACGTACTTGTCTGTCAATTTGAAAGAAATCATTTTATTTCTTGTCAGTTTATCCACAATAATCTTAATATATAAAAATAAGTACCTGACATTCGTTGTCATTCCATCACTAGACAACGGCATAACAAATAAAGGAATTTTTGAAACATGTGATGTCAATGTTTCTCGAACTTATTTGTATTTATTTACATAAACATCTGTTGTATTTTATTTCTTGGTGATAAAGTGGTTACTGAAATAGAATTTTTTGCATTCAGTAAAAATGTAATATGCTTTATGAAATGGTGGAATATAAATAATTTTATATAAAGATATATGCCAACAATTCATACAGAATATTAATTTTTGACTGAATGCAATGCTATTTGTATTATAAATCCCGTTCATCGTATGGGTTAAAAGTTGTGGACTTCACTCCCGGAAAGGTTACTGGCGTGGTTTTATTCACATCCGACTCAAGGGCTCCACCCCACTGGACTTTAAAGTTTCAATATTATTCTTATGGAGATATTTTATTAATCATCCATCAGCTGTTAAAAAAAAAAAAAAAAAAAAAAACAAAAAAAAACAAACATACAAATCAATTGAAAACTTTTGAAACCTACCCAAGAGGAGTATCAAGTTAAAGGTATTTTACTTTTGATTCCTAATATACCATCAGATTTTAGAATAGACTATTTTTGTGGGCTCCACTGCCTCCAAAACCAAACTTCATTGTGATACAGTCTAATTGTACCTGCGAGGCCGTAGGCCGAGATTGACAAATGGGGCTGTACAGTGTTTCGCCGAGGCCACAGGCCGAGTTGCACAAAGGGGCTAAAGGCAGAGTTCCCAAGCCAGGCTGCAGGCTGGACTTCCCTCACAAGCACAGGGAGTGACGGGGTTGGTACGCAAAGCTACCATAAATAAACTAAAACAATACTGTTTATATGTTAATCCCGTAGCAAAGCATGGGCAAACAGCTAGTTCATTATAGTTTTGAAAGTCTTGATAGTCCAGGTTAGACATTCTTCTTAAAGCAAATAATTTTAGAGTATATTGCATTTATCGGTCCAAGTCAGCAGACAAAATCTGTTTCAACCAATAGCTTTGCCAGGAAAAATGTTACTAAACAATGTTACTATCAGTCTGATACTCTCTCACACATGAAGTCTGCAGTTTAAATTAAAACAAATAACATTTAAGCAACGTACAACATATATTTGAAAGCCTACTAACTAAATGAAGATGTGTTAACATTGTTTATGCGTTTGTTTAATTAGCTAGAGATATACATGTTTGCTTCTTTTACTACCTGTTTAATATTCTATGCTTCTTCTTTATTTACAATTCCAAATCTATTGGTAATTAATCATTATTCCCTTATACAGTTCTCCTCCCTACACAACATCCGGACACTGACTACCACCCAACAGAGACACCCCAGATATCTCTAATTGGAGTGTCCATGCCGATGGCAGCCATAGCGCGATGTAGACTATCACCTACAATCTTCCAAACACTTTATCCAAATTACACTAGTGGTAACAAAAGCAAAAAAAGGATAATTTGAAGAATTAATTGTACTGTTTCAACTTGCTGTGTATTTACAAGAACAACTATCCCAATGTTATCTTACATCTCTCAGTTAATATACATTTATATTATTTACTAAACTCTTCTAACATAAAATTCTAAATGTATTTATCTATGTAAAATAACTTTGTTTTATATTTGTTTCGTAAATGAAGTGACTGATGTTTGATTTTTGAAATAGGTAGAGAGACAACCTACGCCTCAAGGACCTAACAAAGCACCGATTGGGGTGAAGGACTTTCGTGTGGTCTGTGATACAATGTTGCAAGGTCTGGGTCGTCAGTTGCGGACCGTTGGCATTGATGCTGAGATACTCAGTAACACTCAGAACCACAATGTCTGTGTGGCCATGTGCAACGAGGACAACAGGGTTATTCTTACCAAAGGCACCGTCTATGACAGGGTACCTATAACATACAAATATATCAATGTTCAACCCTTTGCTATTTCATTATCAAGGCCCCCAATCTGCACTCTGATTCATCCTCAGCCAGAACTTGTTTAGTATCAAAACTAACTTTATAGCTTGAGTTCTGTTGCAGCTATTAACCTAACTATTTTTTATCTTGTAGTAAATTAACTTTAGAATATAATAAGATCTATAAACAAAGTAGATATTTTTCAGTCAACGACAAAATATAAAAAATATTGAAAGGAAAATTGGATTTTGGTTCCTAAGCAGAAAAAGTAAAAAAAAAAAAAAAAAAAAAAAAAAAAAAAAACAGTCTGAGGGTATGAAAAATGTATACGTAATCTAGCATTTGTAATTGTACTTGATTAGAAGTCAACTAGATATGTTTAAAGTTTTTGAATTTTTTTTATTATTGAACTAAAGTTTATCTCCAAGTAGTAATTTTTTATGTGTAGGGTATTTAAAATATGTACTCTATTTTAAATGCATTTCAACAACAATTAGTAGAAGCAGACTATTTTTGTATCTTCAGCAGAACTGTTCCGTACTTAGTATAAGTTATTGTACATATAGTTAGTTGTAATTCATAATTCAGTAATTTAATAGTTTGTTCCTCTTATTTGTATTTATAATCTCTTAAGCATAAATTGTTATTCACATACTCATAATATATTCACCTGTTACTGTATTGCAATTTAAATAATATTACTGGCCTCTATGCACATGCACTTGCCAAAAGTCAAATATCAGGTGACATTGTCTAACGCTTGTATCCGGTGGTGTGAACCCCGTCAACACGCTTCACCCCTAGACCTAAAATTAAAAGCCCAGTTGAACTCATGATGCTATGCAGAACGGTTCGCTTGGCGTCGCGACTGCCGTGACCTCTCTTATAGTGACCTCTCTTTTGGTTTCATTAGTCAGTGATCGTGTTTTTTCATCTCTCAATCTCTCTACTCTCAATCTACTCCGCATTTACTTCAAAGTGAACTCTAACAGTGTTGTGGTGTGCTACAAACTGACCGCTGGACAACATCGACACCCCAGGCCTGGTGGATCCATCTCTACGGTCATCTCAACTCTTCTTCATCTCAACTTTTTCGCTCCAAGATATGTACTATCTCCTCTAAAAGGTACAGTTGGTTCTTTTTCATTACTTTCTACTTATAAAACGCATCTCCCTGTGATCGTTCGTGGTAACGTCTTTTGTAGTGTTTCCTCTACTAACGTGGATGTTAGTTGGTCCTCCGAAAAGGCAATAAGCTTTAAAAATCTCTCAAAACGCCCTCAATACTAAATAAGAACTTATTATTATTTTGGGTAGAATTGCTTTGGAAGTTGTGAAAAACTATATTATCAATATTAGTATTCACTAGAAATTATTTCACTAATTAGGATTTGTTATTGTTTTAGTTACACACACAAGTGCCTCGTGGGATGTGTTTTCAAGTGAACAAACCTACTTCCAAAGAACAGATGGTTGAAGTTTTGAATTTTTATAATGTGATAGTTACCAAAGAAGACATCTTCAGTCGCTGCCAGGTACGGACTTGACTTTAAACGTCATACCAGTTTCAAATTGTGGTTCGCAGGTAATTTATAATTGAAGACACTAAAAGCAAAAATTTGATTAAAAAGAAATGGTCCTTACCCCATATGTAACGTAACATTTTTTCAGAACCTGAACAAATTTCTGTTCCTCACAAAAATATTATCAAAAACTTATTTGTTCAGTATTTTGTTTAACCCTATATGGGCCCAGCGACTAGTAACTAGGTAATTTGTGCTGTACTTATTTGGCCAAAGAGTTAGTTACTAATTGATTGTGCAAGCCTCCGTTCACCATAATTTTGTTACCATCAGAATGCAAAATCATGCATACCATTTGAAAGAAGACATTCTAGCGCTGATATTTCATATATGAATCATCAATTAGCTTCAATTATTCAGGAAAAAACAAATTTCATAATTAGGAAACAATCTATGATTCCAATTATGACAAAGGTCAGCAGAAGACAAAAATACATAATTTTCCAAAATTCACCAGCAAACGTAGTGTAAAGCTATCATAATTCCAATTCCACCTATGTAACGACGGGAATAAGAATAAGAAAGATTTATTTACTGTATTAATAATACAATTGTTGACAGTGCAGCTAACAGCCAAGTTACATGTACAGTAATTACAGTGCAACCATAATCATTACAAAAACTTTGATATTTCTACGTACAGAAATAGATTATAAAACTTTTTTACATTTATTATTATTAGGAAAAAAAATTATTTATATTTTTCATGTGACTGGCTTTTGAAATTTACATTTTCAATTTCACAAAAATTTTCTGTTTATTAGCCCGTAAAATCTTTAAAATATATATTACTTTTTATGTTTCACATCGATAGAATTTCCATTTAGTGCTGAATAAAATGATATACAAGATAACAAGGTTTTGATACAATTACAGTATGTTAGGCGCATTTATGTGTGAGCCTGCAAAACCGTCAAAAAATATCCTTGGCCAAATAGAGTTTTTGCCTGGTGGTTAAATAATACCGTATATACTCGAATCTAAGCCGCACCCCTTGTTTTTGATTGAAAATTAGGTAAAAAAGGCCACACTCGAATCTAAGCCGCACCCAGTTTACCGGGCAATATTATCCAGGAAAAACGGCAATCTAGCGATCACAAAATGAGCTCTATTAATTGACGAAAGTCATGTAAAGTGTATTTACAAATGAAGTATTGGTATAAGTTACTTAGTTACATGATGTATTTAAATAAAAACTAGTAATAAACTTGTTTTATTTATACCCATTTGTCCCAAAACTAGTTTTACACAAGAGTATTCCATAATTCATAGGCAAAGTATCTACCCAGTAAAGCGACTGGATACGGCAAGTGTTAACTGGACACTGAGGCTAAACTGCTTCAAGAAGGAAAGGAAGTGAGAGAGACCGATACAGTCCTACACTGTGTTTAACAATCACCTGTTCATGTGCTCTACCCACAGAAGCTTCTCTGTAGAGCCACAAACCTTATCTTGTACAGAACAAGCTCATGTAGGACAAAGAACAAGATGACAAGTGGAAGAAAACAAATACCGCTAAGCCCCGCCCCTCCTATCCCTGATTGGTGACCTCATTTTGACGTCACCCACTTCTATTGCAAAACAAACCACTTCCCCTTCCCACCCTTCTACATTTCTCCCCACTGTCTTTCAAGCCAATTATTCTCATCTTTTGGATAGTGCTGCCAACCAAAATCTAAAAATTACCCTTTTGGCTATCTACCTATTGTTATTTTATGATAGAGACATTGGTTTTTAGCTTCAAATCTTAAAACCATATCAAAAGAATAACTTATCATTACTGTAATTATATTTTTACCGGCTAAACATGAATATTGTTGTCTTAGAAAATACCCTCTAACTCTAAAATTACCCTCAAAAAGGGCAAACAATTATTTGAGGTTGGCAAGCTACTACAGCCGGCAAATGACAGATGAAAGGAGAAACAAATAAAAACTCAAAACAAAAGTCACTGTTGTTGTTTGGTTTATTGTGAACTAGCCTATTGCTATGCTGACTTAACCTAATTGAAATTATTTAGTCAAAGTATTATTTAATTAGTAAGTAGTGATTAGTGAAAGTGTTACCGTATTTAGTTAGTAAGTAGTGAATGTAGTGAACACCAAACTATGGCTAGTCAAAGATGCCATTACATGGCTTCTTTCAAAAGGAAAGTAATTAGTTATGCAGACGAAAATGGAAACAGAGCAGCAATGCGCCAATTTGGAGTAGATGAGACTAATGTTAGACGTTGGAAGAAAGACAGATTGAAAATTTTCAAAATGAAAAGTACGAAGAAAGCTATGACAGGCCCCAAACGCGGAAGGTATGTTGAAATGGAAAACCAAGTTCTTGAATATGTGAAAGAACAACGTAACAAAGGCCTAGGTGTTACGTATAGCATGATCAGGCTGAAGGCCAATAAAACAGCAAGAGAACTGAACATTCCCAGGACATCATTCAAGGCTTCTGAAGGTTGGTGTGTTAGATTTTTAAGAAGAAATGGCCTAAGTCTGAGAAGGACTCACATTGCCTCGAAACTGCCGAACGATTTTGAAGATAAGCTCGTTGAATTTCAGAGGTATGTTATCAACCTAAGACGGAGCAAAAACTTTCTACCAGGTCAAATGGGAAATTGCGACCAAACCCCAGTGTTTTTTGACATGCCAATGAACTACACAGTTGATAAAAAAGGTGCCAAAAGTGTAAGTTTGAAAACCTGTGGTTATGAAAAGATGAGAATCACTGTTATGTTATCCTGTACAGCTGATGGCAAGAAATTGCCGCCTATGATAATTTTCAAAAGGAAGCGCATGCCAAAAAATGTCATCTTTCCCCAAGGAGTTGAAATTAGAGTACAGGAAAAGGGATGGATGACAGAAGAATTAATGATGGACTGGTTTAGATGCATTTGGATGAAGAGACCCGGGGCCAATTTGAACCTCAACAATTTTCTTGTTCTTGACGCATTCCGTGGCCATTTGACGGATGATTTAAAAGATCAAATGAAGCGCCATAAATGCTGCCAAGTTGTCATACCAGGAGGTATGACAAGCATACTGCAACCACTGGATGTGTGTCTCAACAAACCCTTCAAGGACAAAATCAGAAAACTGTACTGCGAGTGGTTGGAGAACAACCTTGACAATGTGACTAGAACGGGAAAAGTCAAGAAAGCTCCTCTCGTTGAAATTACCAATTGGGTTTTAAGAGCCTGGAATAGCATCCCAGAAGAGATGGTACGCAAGTCATTCAAAAAGTGCTCCATCTCAAACTCCTTAGATGGGTCGGAAGATAATCTGCTGTACGAAGACGACGATGACGCAGATGAAGATTATTCTCCAAGCCAAGATGAATCCAGTTCTTCATCAGGAACAGAGTCAGACACAGACGGTAATGACAAGGATCCTGCAAGTAGTAGTGAGGAAGGTCAACCGTCAAAACCAGTAGCCTCAACATCTGGAGTAGCCTCAACATCTGGCATCAAACGTCCACTGCAATGCTTCACAGGATTTGTGATGGACTCTGACAGTGACTAAGCGGGTTTAATTGTAAGTTACCTAAGTTACTTAAGTGGGTTTAATTGTAAGTTACCTAAGTTACTTAAGCGGGTTTAATTGTAGGTTATCAAAGTTACTTAGATGCAATTTGAGATCTTTAGGCTATTATTCATTGAATGTTACTTTATTATTGCCCATGTTCCTGTGTTAATTAGTATTTCATGATGTTTTACTTTTCTCAATAAATCAAATCAAAAGATCTTTATTCAATATTGCTTTTGAGAAGCTTGCTAATCTTGCAAGTACATCCATACATGAATAGTGTCTTAAAAACCCCTTTTTCCCAAAAACAGTATAAAATTGTTCAATTATTAGGCCTACATTATAAATTTACTGCTCTTTAATGCTCTTTAACTAGTTCATCTTTCCTTCGGGTGTTATAATTGTGATTTTTTTTATATTCTCAAGATGGTTTGTTATTTAAATAATTCATGATTGATTTAAAACTGAAATGCATCTAATAGTTTATAGAAATTTCATTAATTAGTTTATCAGTTGAAATATTACCTAATCTGTGCCAGACATTACTAAAAATGTTGCTCATTACTAAACTATTATTATAGCCTATTCCTATGTACAATTATGAACATTTTGTTTAATATTGTCAGTTTTAATATTATTTTAGTCATTGTTATTGATGTACCCTTTGTTTTTATTTGTTCAAATAAAATAAAATTGTTGTGATTTCACACGTGTTTCATTGTTAGTGAGCCGGTAGTTCACAGCTGTTGGAACTAGTGAGTGAGTCAAAACTCAAAAGTATTGAAGACGCATATTTTGTCCTAGAAGGACAGAGGTTGAAAGGAGAAGACAGGATAACAGAATGTTATGAAAGGAAGTGGGAAAGAGAATGCGTCCCTCACCTAGCACAAAAACTGAGTTATCGCAATGTTGCTTCCTCCCATCAATCTCCCTTCCCCTCCCCCCTGCAAACCTGTTTGAAGCCTCTCCCCATCACACACCCCCTTCCCCTCCCCTCCGTGATCCTTATCTCACCACTGCACCTGACTGACCGACTGTATAAATTAACTAGTGACTGTGCAGCTGTCTGAGAAAACACTGCATAGACCCTCCATTTCACAGCCCAAAAGTTTAAATAATTGGTTTTTTGCCCTCAGAAATGCTTTTAGCACCACTTGGCATTTCAACTCTAATTGGGCGAATGTAAGCCGCACGCGAATCTAAGCCGCACCCTTGTTTTTGCGGTCAAATTGCGGTCAAAATAGTGCGGCTTAGATTTGAGTATATACGGTACATTATTTGAGTACTTTATAATTTTTTTTAACATTTAAATGAACAATTATATGGCTAAAGTGTAAAAATAGAATATGTACAAAAAAAGTTCATATAAAATTTCTAAACCAAATAAAACTAATGTGATGAAATATAATTTACTCCTCATTAAATATTTAATTAACGATAGTATATCAAATTGTCGCTGTATATTATGAGCGGTGAGGTTATAAAGGAAACTAAGTTTGAGCACACATCTTATTTGGCTATTTTTTTGAATTTTAATTTTTTAATTTTTTTACTTCACTTGTTTGTTCACATGGGCCTACCTACATACCTACCTGTGTGTGCACTTATTCAACAAGTGAGGTACTGACTATTAGCTCAGCCCTCCGCAGTTTGAAGCCTTAGCCACTGAGCCAAGTGATTTTTCCTGTCACAACATAACTGGTGTGATTATTTGGTTAACATCTTACAAACTTTAGCTAGACACAAGTACCGTCATCATACAGTAACCTCTCATCCCTTACATGCACAATGGTAGTAATCCACCCATCCACCCATAACCGTACAGCGTTAATGTACATTTCTCGGATTAATATCTTGGATTTCCCACATGCCCTCCATATC
>JAQJVL010010538.1:0-11987 GCA_035578905.1 Stictocephala bisonia
TTGGACAGAACAGTCGTTCTGTCCAAGAAGCCTTTTTCAAAAAACATACAAATGACCTTGACCCACAAATTATCCCTGTGACGTACTAACCTACGTCACCATGACGTCATTGTGACGTCACCATGACGTCACAAAACTCACCTGTCAAACCATTTGATTTATGTGAGCCAGCACCGGCAAATTACACTACTTTTGTAGCTTATAACTATATTTAGTTAGTAGTAGTAATAAAAATGAAAAACTAGAATATACTCTACTTGTTACACGTAATTTTCACTGATTTGTGTGACCCTCAATATTGTACTTTATCAAATTGTCTGTTAGGTGAATACGAATCATTGTATTAATTTTATTCTTTACCATCAGAATTCCAATTGATACTTATGAATAAGAAAATATAGCCTCAATAACATGAAAATCGAGCAGTCATTTTGTACTGTTGTTATTGCATTGTTGACTGTAAATTTATTTGTTTCCTCTACTACGATTATTTTACTATAGATTTTACTAAAGCTGTGTTATATAGTTTTTAGTTGGTAGATCAATTTTGGATCACAACTAATTACAGTTTTGTTTGTGATGCTCTACGTGGTTTTACAACCTTTATAGTTACAATCGTATTATTTGTAAATTATAAGTTTTAGCTTTGGGTTTCATTGTTTCTTCAAGCTTCTCTTACAAGCCTCTCCATAGTAAAACTAACTCAAAATTCAAAAAGATTTGAAGTCATGTTGCTTAAATGGTTATTACATATGTGTGTTGTCGCTACCGTATAATTATGGATTAGCGAAATGGCAGATTCTAAGCTAAATTTTCTTTTAGATGAAGATATGTTTTAAAGTATTATTATTTACTTTTTTTTACTAGTATGTAAACTTTAATACGATTAAACGCCAGCTCTTTCACCAACCAAACTCGTGGGCATTTAAACTTAGTTATTGATAAATTAAACACTGAAGGCTTGTTTCATTGCCTCCCCTAAGCCATTTCACATTTACCGTTACAAGCTCTAATATTTGACTCTAGGTTTATACACTACTGGCATTTCTGCTCAAACTGTAGAGACTGATGGTGTAAATTTGGAGTAAAATTTAATCAAACTAAAGAATTTAGAACTTTAAAAAGTTATAAAAGCTATCTTCATTAACAATATTTAAAACTCAGTATTTAGTGTCTCTAAATTACTACCCAAGGTGGTATGCTTGGAGGATTACGGTTACAAAAAACCTAAACATTCATCTAGGCACAAAGCTTCAATTATTTAAAATCATAAATGTTAATCATAAATCGTTTTGTTTCCCCATAAAAAATATATATAACTTATATATATATATATATATATATATATATATATATACATAAATTTATTCTTTTAAAAGTCAAAGAGATATAAAGTAAATAATTATAATTTAAAATAAATTAACACTTTATTGTACTATTTTCATTAAAAAGTATTTTCTTACTGTCCCAAAATGTATCGTAATATTTAGTAAATGTCAAGTTGGAATAAAACTACTTGTGAACCTCATATTCAGCTAAACGTAGCCGACCGAATTTAATCAAAATGTTGCGAAGGAATTTATAAAATCTTGAAATTAAAGACTAAGAGAAACCACGTCAATTTTTAATGAAAAGAGACGGGTGTATTTTAACTTTTATCGTTCAAACAATATGATTTTCTTTCAAGGGGAAACATTGATTTAGCTATCATTTATTGATGTGTTTCATACTGGATGTATAGAACATTTCATTGTGTATTTAATGATGTATAGAAGAAAACTCTTTCATATCCAATTGTAAACTTACGTTTATAATAACTTCAAGATTAAAAGTATATTAAACATTAGCAATCTGTCAGTAGCAGACGTCATGCCCTAGTTGGCAGTTGACAGCTGTTATATGTTATGTACATTCAGGCCAATATACGTAATAAGAGTAATCCAAAATAAATAATTAGTTACATTATTATAGCTAGTGTTTGGAAAATACTGCAGATTTTTAAACTACCTACTCCAAACAGAATAAAACTTAAAGCTAAAGGAAATATCAGGGGGAAAAATGCCAGTATACGAGTAGCTTCAATAAAGCTGTATAAAATAAGTAAAAACGCATCGAAAATCAAACCTTCACCTATTCATTTTTAAAATGCCTATATTAGGCATATAGGTGAATATCACGGGTGAATAGTTGATATCACGGGTGAATTAGAAGATAGGTGAATATCACGGGTGAATAGTGTAGGAGTGTAAATGAACGAGTGTAGTCATTGTTACTAACTAAGGTCACTTCTTAGAAATATGATTTAATTAATAATATCCCAATGGACATGGCAACTACAGGACCTGCATATTTACATGGAAACAGAACCACGTAATACTGTTATGATTTTCAGCAATGTCCTGATACTCAGTTTTCTTCCATATACGGCACAGACTCTGACTAACACACAAAACTCCAAACATCCCACGAAGTGCCCACGTCGATGACGACCATTGAGCGGACACCCAGTCTATTAAGAGGATTGATGATAGAACCTATCACATATAATCTCAACAAAATTGTGCACCAAGTAGACGGAAGTAGATAAAATTTGACAGTTTGAGACCCACTTTTTTTTCGGTTTTCCAAGATGGTGGCGGTCACGTGACCGGATCCAAGATGGCGGCGCAGTGTTGCCAACCCCCCACCCCCTCCCCCACAAACTTTCCCACACATTTCCCACACATTTCCCTCATTTCCCACACATTTCCCTCACATTACCCTCATTTCCCACACATTTCCCTCACATTACCCTCACATTTCCCTCATTTCCCACACATTTCCCTCACATTACCCTCACATTTCCCTCGTTTCCCACACATTTCCCTCACATTACCCTCATTTCCCTCACATTACCCTCATTTCCCCCACATTACCCACATTTCCCCTCAAATTACCCTCAAATTTCCCTCAAATTCCCACATCATACTATATAAAATGTATACTTTTTCCTTGTTACACTATATAAAATGAAGTTTTTTTGTCCAATATGGCGTCATGAAATACAAAAGATGGTGACCGGATACAATATGGCGTCTTTTCCCGCCCGCGCCAACTCACACCCCGTGGGAAAATTCCCTCCCCAAAATTCCCTCATCCAATATGGCTGTCTTTATACTATATAAAATTAACATACACTATAACAAATGCAATATGTCATATATACACTATATAAAATGTATTATTTCATATATGTAATACTCTATGTGCTCAACGCCGACCGCAGTGCCCCTGGCGGCAACGCCGACCGCAGCGCCCCAAGCAGCAATACCTAGCGACCGCAGCACCCCTGGTGGCAATGCCGACCGATCGCAGCGCCCCTGGCGGCAACGTCGGGTGACGCATGCGCATCCAAACGCTGCGCTCCGATTGGTCACCCCCTCCGCATCCAAACGCAGTGCCCCGATTGGCTGCCGCCCCTACTTAACCGAACATCACAAGTAATCTTTCTCACTTCTGCTCTTGCGCTCGCGCCGATCAGACGTACCCTCACTGTGCTCCTCGATATCATAAATACTTTATTATATCTTAATTCTTTGTTCAGTATTTCAAAGTAATAATCAATACTTTGCTTCTTGTACTTTAATTTAATAATTAACATTCAATCAATTTAAATTTAATCCTAACCTATCCATGGAATCCTACGCCATTAACGATAACCTAGTCACCATTTCCCGCCGCTTCGACACTTCCGATCCTGATCTCCTTAACGTACTTTCCGATCATAAAAACATAATCATGGATGAAATAAACAAACACCTAAACCGACTCGGGGGAGTAAAATGGTACATCGCAGTCCAAATTAAATTCACAAAAATTGTTAAAAATGAAGAAATCACCACAACACCTTTCTTTCACGGTAAAACCCGCCCTTCCCTACCTTCCGATCCTCTAGATATGCAGTATTCCAAGGCTACAGACAAAATTTTAGAAAACGTGGCTAAGTGGGTAAGTCAAGGAAGCGGGTGGGTAATAGAAAATGTTTTACGATTGGACCTGTTCATTACAAAATTTCAACCTTTGTACGCCTCTTCCTACATACCAACCCCCAAAAAAATTTCTCACTCCAAACAAGGAATCATCAATATTAAAAATGACGACAATAAATGCTTCCTGTACTCTGTTCTTTCTCAATTGTACCCGGACCGACATAGACGCGTAAGCTATTTCAAAAAACTCGAAAACAAAGTAAACATGTCTGGGATTAGCTACCCCGTCAAAATTACAGATCTTGATAAATTTGAAAAATTAAATCCCGCTTTGTCAGTCAATGTATTTGGATTCGAAAAAGATGAAATTTACCCTTTACGCATAACAAAAGAAAAATTCAGACTTCACCACATCAACTTGTTACTGTTGACTACTGACACGACCACTCACTACTGTCTGATCACTAACTTATCCCGACTCTTATCTCACTTAACTAAACACGATGGTGGTATGTTCTACTGTGACTACTGTCTACACAGATTTTCTTCCCAACTACGACTTACTAACCACTTACCTTTATGTTCACCTCACGGAGCACAAAAAACTAGACTTCCGACCGATGACGAAAAATTCATGTCTTTTACAAACTATACACTAACTCACAAAGTCCCCTTCACTATTTACTGTGACTTCGAGTCCTTTGTTGTTCCAATCGACACAGCACTGAACGATCCATCTACTTCACACACGACAAACACTGCCCATCACGTACCTTCTGGCTTTTGCTACATAATTATTGATAGTGACGGTAAACCCATAAAGCAACCAAAAGTCTATAGCGGCCCCAACGTTGTAGAAACGTTTCTAAATTGCTTGATCGTAGAGTCTGAGGAACTCTTACAAATTATTAAAAAGAATACCCCTATCAAAATGACCCCTCAAGACAAAATTGTTTTCCAAAACGCTTCCACCTGCCACCTTTGTAAAAAACCGTTAGACGGTGACAAAGTGGCCAATCACAATCATTTAACAGGCGAGTTCTTGGGACCCGCCCACAATTCTTGCAACTTAAATTACAAAGTTCCCGATCATATCCCAGTCTTTTTCCATAACCTCAGAGGTTATGATTGCCACCACCTGATCTAAGGGTTAGGTAAATTCAAAGAAGAAAAACTGTCATGTATCGCTACAACCAGCGAGCGGTACATTTCAGTCACCCTTGGGTCACTACGATTTTTGGACTCGCTTCAATTCTTAAACGCTTCCTTGGACACACTCGTGTCCAACCTTGTTACCGATGGGGCTTCCAAATTCCAAATCTTAGGGCAGTGTATGACCAATACCGAACTACTTCTACGTAAAGGTGTCTTCCCCTATTCTTACATGACAGACGAATCTAAATTCAATGATACTGAACTTCCTCCCAAGGAGGCGTTCTACAACGACTTGACTCAAACACACATATCCGACGACGACTACACACACGCACAAACTGTATGGACCGCCTTTGACATGAAAACCATGAAAGAGTACCATGACCTTTACCTACTTACAGACGTACTATTACTGGCTGACGTCTTTGAAAACTTTAGGACGACCAGTATGACATACTATGGGATTGACCCATGTAACGTATACTCTGCCCCTGGACTAGCATGGAATTCCATGCTAAAAATGACTGACGTGAAACTCGAACTACTCACAGACATTGACCACCACCTCTTTGTCGAGTCTGGGATCCGGGGCGGTGTCTCCATGATACCTAACCGGTACGCCCAGGCTAACAACCCCTACCTACCCAACTTTGACAACACAAAACCCACTAACTACCTCCTTTACCTAGACTGTAACAACTTGTACGGAACCAGTATGTCCGATAGACTCCCAGAGTCTGATTTTAAATGGATCGACCCACAAGCCATTGACTTTACAAAGGTACCCGACGACTCCGACACTGGTTACATTTTAGAAGTGGACCTGCACTACCCTGATCACCTACATGACTTACATTCAGACTTTCCACTGGCTCCCGAACGTAAAGTAGTGACAGACGATATGCTCTCCCCCTACTGCAAGGACCTACTTGACGAACTAAACTATAAACCAACCAAGACCGAAAAACTACTAACTACTCTATGTGACAAAACAAAATACGTTGTACACTACAGGACTCTAAAACTATACCTACAACTGGGACTTGTACTGACTAACATCCATAGAGTACTTAGTTTCCAACAGTCCGCCTGGCTTGCACCTTTCATCAACTTTAATACGGAAAAAAGAAAATGCGCTAAAAACAATTTCGAAAAAGATTATTTCAAACTAATGAATAACGCCACATATGGAAAGAGTTTAGAAAATGTTAGGTCGCGTATTGATTTCAAATTGGTCACCAACGAAAAGCAATTGGTCAAATGGACAGCTAGTCCCAGACTCAAAACATTCTTCGCGTACAATATTAACATTCGTATCACTATTTCGTATTAGATGTGCTTTAAGACTTGTGGTCTGTGCAGGGTTCTCCATGGACTCTTATTTATGGATTTTTCTCGAATTGTACTATATCTTGGGAAGACTATATGGAATATGGGAGACCATATGTGTTGAAAGTTTTGTAACTTTAGTAGTGGTGATATGGGGGGGTTGAGGGAAACTTAGATAAGTAGGTGTTATATGGGGTAGCTAGGTAGAATTAGGTTTAGAATTAATTTCAATAGGTAGGCTAAAAGTAGGTGCGTGAAGGATTGATTGTGAAGTAGGGTGGCGGCAGCCAATCGGGGCGCTGCGTTTGGATGCGGAGGGGGCGACCAATCGGAGCGCAGCGTTTGGATGCGCATGCGTCACCCGACGTTGCCGCCAGGGGCGCTGCGATCGGTCGGCATTGCCACCAGGGGCGCTGCGGTCGCTAGGTATTGCTGCTTGGGGCGCTGCGGTCGGCGTTGCCGCCAGGGGCGCTGCGGTCGGCGTTGAGCACATAGAGTATTACATATATGAAATAATACATTTTATATAGTGTATATATGACATATTGCATTTGTTATAGTGTATGTTAATTTTATATAGTATAAAGACAGCCATATTGGATGAGGGAATTTTGGGGAGGGAATTTTCCCACGGGGTGTGAGTTGGCGCGGGCGGGAAAAGACGCCATATTGGATCCGGTCACCATCTTTTGTATTTCATGACGCCATATTGGACAAAAAAACTTCATTTTATATAGTGTAACAAGGAAAAAGTATACATTTTATATAGTATGATGTGGGAATTTGAGGGAAATTTGAGGGTAATTTGAGGGGAAATGTGGGTAATGTGGGGGAAATGAGGGTAATGTGAGGGAAATGAGGGTAATGTGAGGGAAATGTGTGGGAAATGAGGGAAATGTGAGGGTAATGTGAGGGAAATGTGTGGGAAATGAGAGAAATGTGAGGGTAATGTGAGGGAAATGTGTGGGAAATGAGGGTAATGTGAGGGAAATGTGTGGGAAATGTGTGGGAAATGTGTGGGAAATGTGTGGGAAATTTTGTGGGGGAGGGGGTGAGGGGTTGGCAACACTGCGCCGCCATCTTGGATCCGGTCACGTGACCGCCGCCATCTTGGAAAACCGAAAAAAGTGGGTCTCAAACTGTCAAATTTTATCTACTGACGGATTACCCCACTGCGCTATTAGTAACTATAATACAATGTTATGTTATTATAACTAATAATTACCGACTTGTAACTAGGAATGGACAATTCAAATTAGTTCTATACAAAACTCAATCAGATGATTTATGAGGCACAACAAAACAACGATTATATGTTACCTCTATTTTGCTTAATATTGCTAAACTTTTTGGTTGGTTTAGTTAGGCTATAATTTTTATGCGTCATCGATATTTAATTAGGCTATAATGTTTAGTTTATACATTTAAACAGCTCTAGGTGTAAAGGAAGACTGGTTCTTATTTTGAAATTGTTTGCATTATTCTACAAATACAATTTCCATTTTATGAAGAATAAAAAATATTTAAAATATTTTAATTCATATCTTAGATGTATAGAGACAAATAGAAACTTTTTCTGACAACTTTAACTTATTTATAAATAAATAAACCAAGTGCTTTTGTTATTTAAGTTTCGTATTACATTTCAACTAAATATAACTGTTTCCTTATTATTATAACTTAAATATAATAGTAGATAGACATGTTACCTATTTTGATAGAATATGGAGGTTTAAAAAGTAAACAATAAACTAGTTTAAAAAAAATTTATGTTAGGTTATAAAACAGACAATAAGTTGAATTCAAATAAACATTTTGAAACACAGAGTATAGTGAACTAACTACTGCTAAATAATTCTAAGTTACAATTTATTTAGTGAAATATTAAATATTCTTACTAGTTACTATTATATAATTAGTTATACGTGTAAATCTGTCTACAAAAATGTTTTTAATACATCAGAAATCGAATAGAAGTGGCTTTCTTTAAAGATCAAGATACTGCACCAGATATGGAATTGATCTTAAGATTCCAGCCTGAATAACGTAACACGTAAAGATTTGAGGGGTATTCAAAAAAGTGAAGATTATTCTTAGAGGTGAGTCTCACATTCATTCAGTAAAGGCATTTCCCCCGCATCCCAGAGATGGAATGGTCACTAGTGGAAGTACTCGTAGCTTGTGATACCTAGGAGGGGTGGTCTATGTGGATATCCCCTCAACTGAACTGCTTCAGTTTACAATTATATACAAAAGGTTATTTATTTGACAACATTTATTCAGCAATAACTGTATATAGTACATATGACCCATTTAACGTAGCTTGATTAAGTAAAAAGGGAATGATGGCTTGAGTGTCTTATAATAATGTGTATTGAACTGGACAGTTTGACATATTGGGCTGCGAATTAGCATTACATTAAGGGACAGCCCATACATCATTATCTGGTTTTGATTACCATCAGTTCGAATTCTCGTTAGATCATAATGTTACATGACATACACGCATTTAATGTGTATATTAAGTGACAGCGCAAACTTCATGATCTGGTTATGATGTTAATCACTTTAAAGCCGCATTAAAGTCTAAATCCTCACGTCACATAAACGTGTTTAAAACAAAAATGTAATTTATAGAGAACAATTAGAGTTTATAGTTCTTAAATTATTGTAATAGATATACTTTAATAAATTATATTATTTTAAATTTCTAACTCTATTCTTTTTCTTATTTCAAAGTTTTGATAATAACTTTGTTTTTATTATAGTAATAAAGGCAATGAAGAAGAAAAATTATACGAAGTTGCTCTATTATTTAGTTAGGATGTTTCATAAAATAAAAATTATGTTTATGAACTTTAGAGCTCTCTTTTGGTTTTGAACGTTCGTAAGGAATCCCCAAAAAAATGTTTCACAACTGAACTCCCCCACTGATGTTCCACCACTCCCCACGAAATCTTTTCAAGATGTCTGTAAAGTTTACTTGGACGACCATAGTAGATGCTTCCTTAGTCCAAGATCCTATAGTGAGACTACAGGCAGAGTGTCCTTTCAAGGCCGTTGCAACCAGAAACAAAACTAAACAAAATAATAATAAAACACAACAAAATAAAAACATAATAAATCAATAAATAACCACAAATTAATAACATTAAAACTTAAATTTGACTAAAAAATCTGACACTACGAGTCCTCAGGAACTAAAATATGGAGGGTAGCCGATTAGGAAAAAAAATAAAAAACAATATAAAAACTGTTATAATTTCACCGAATCCTACGGTGAAACTTGGCGGATCCTAATTGGAAAATGTGAAAAGGACACAAAGGCCCGAGGAACTCCATTACAAGAAACCCCTAAGCTAATAAAATACAGGGAAGGAATAAACATATCATATTAAACAAATTAAAATAAAATCTGTAAGAATAAAAACTATCCTTCCAAACTACAATCGTAATAGAAAAAGCTAAAATTGAAGAGTCTTGTTCAACTAAATTCCTTGCAATATACCTTGATGATGGGTTTACTTTTAAAATACACATCAAAGGCCTTTGTACAAAACTATCATCCAGGATTTATGTTTTAAGAATCTTGGCCAGATTTTAACCGAACTACATACTAATGGCTGCTTGGTTTGATTTATTCTCATGTTTCATAGTATGTTCAGGCCAGCATCCAAACAGTTAAATCTGCTGACATTGCTTTGCTTCTGTATATTTTACAGACAGCAACATATTATATACTGAAAACTACCTTTATAGTTATTTAATTAGCATAAGTGTTGGTACAAATACAGTACAATTAAGCGTCACACAACACAAACTATTACAATATAAGCACGAAATGCATAATTATATTACAATACAAGTACAAAATGCACAAATATTACGATGATCGATTTCGGTGAACCACGCTCACCATCCTCAGACCAGAGGGATTCGCAAAAGAATCGCTCTGCTCTTAAAATATACAGAGAACCCGGGTCATATAGCAAGTTGGGTATCACAGGTGGTACTTTATGCCATACAGCCAATAATTAACACATAATGTATGTATAATTAACAGACTACCAACGTTTATTAGCAATGTTACAACGTCCGTTTGAGAACCATCTTTTTAAATATAATAAATATGTTTTCTTTAAAGCCATCCAATGAATCGAGAACCAAATGAAGAAAATCTAAATTATATTACTAGTGAGTGTGGCTATTCTGTTTGCTAGTAATACTATTACTAATTGTATTAAATGTCCTATTATTTAACACAACTTTTTAATTAGAATTTAAAATAAATATTTTCCTGTAGTGCTTTATCAATATAAAATATCACTGTGACATGAATTGGCTTTTTCAAGAATCTGGGTTAGATCTGCATCTGATTGGGAAGCAGATTGGGAATATAGATTTTAAATTCTAAAGTTAATAGAATGATGTGATAAATAATAGGATATTTAATACAACTAGCAATGAATATTATTACTAGCAAACGGAATGGCGTCACTCATTGTAATTGTTCATAGATACATGTACGCCTGTTATGGCATTATCAGTGAAATGATAATGATGATGGTATTGATAATAATAATGAAATGGTAATGATAACAATAAAATTTGTGGAATTAAAATGTTTCCTTTAATTCCAGTACAGTTATGGTCTGGAAGATACAAAAACCTAGATTCGTTATCGATCGATTGACCTAAAACCATCTTCTCCAGCCATCTAGAACAAAGTTCCGTCTACTCCTCTATTAAAAATGATAATATTGTTATACATTTACAGTCCTAAAGTCAATTTTTTTTGTAGATAAAAATGTTTAAAAGTTACTATTAATTATTAAATTAATAAAAAATAGCCCGGCTATAATGAACTATAGTTGAATAAACTTAAACTAAAACACATTTCAAGTCTTAGTTGTTAGCATGCAGACCTGACAATCGTCTGCAAAACTATTCACTTCATATAAAGTTGCCCCCATTAACAAACTATTCCAAAATGATTTCATAAATTGAGATTCCAAATGATGTAATAACCACTCCATTACTCATGTTTGTTCTTGATGTAAAACAAAACTCATGTTATCACTTGACATATTTATATTCAATTACGCTCAATGAAAGGTGGATCAAAGATATGTATTAGACCTAATAAGATGTTTAAATTATTCATTTCATAAGCCTCCTGAGCTGATGTTTATGACAAATAATAAGGTTAACGTACCTTTGTCGTCTTCAGATTCAAAATATTTTTATTGGACTACCGGTGTTTTCATGTGTTTTATTTTTATTTTTGTAGTATGTAAATTTTTTATTATTGTTTTTAAAGTGACTGTTTTGACAACGTACAGTGGATGTGACCATGGAGTTTTTGCTCTAAAATCGGTAGTCCAATAAAAATATTTTTTAGCTGAAGACGACAAAGGTACGTTAACCTTATTATTTGTTATGTTTAAATTAGTTAGTTAATGTTATCCGCTTAAAAAAACACACAAAAGTAAAATTGTTGTAATAATAAATTAATTTCTAATGTATTATAAATTA
>JAQJVL010010539.1:0-11985 GCA_035578905.1 Stictocephala bisonia
GAGGGGAATAATTAATTATGGCTGAGGAATTTGTTGGAATGTCTATAACCCGTTGCTAAATCAGTATATCGATTAATAAATTTTTTACTTGAAGTACATCACAAAATCTATGTAGACAGAATAACTCCAAAAGTCGAGAACTCTCTTTCAACTGGCTCGGTCGTAATTCACAATGGTGGTCGGCGGCCAAGAACAAGATGATTGTATACAACTGTAACGATCGATTCCAGAATCATTGCAGTCGACTCTAGGAATCGACAATTGTGACGAAAGTGAAGATTACTGTCCTCCGTAAAATACAAGTCGTTTACGAGTTATTTTTTCCAAGGGAAGTATTTACCGTTAACAATCAATCTATAAGAAGAGTATATTATAAACGAACACTTGAGCCGATACTGGATGCGATACTCAGACACTTACGTTCCTTTGACTTCCACACATTTAGACCCATCATACACCCCCTAATAAGGGGTGTCTCCAAATAACCAAACTAACTAATATAAACTATTGTGATAAGACGAGGAAAACGAAACATGTGAACTTTATTTGTTGCCAAAAATAATAATTATAAAGTATATTCTGTTCTATTCAACGTGTATTGTTGTAACAGGGAGTAGTCGGGTCACAGAGGCACATACGATGTTGGTTGCCGCGCAACTGCTTTGCCTACATGAAATGCAATTGCAACGCATCCCCAGGAAATGATAGAGTTTACAATGTAAGAAACCATACGTAACGTGTTGTGACATATTTTCCTGATGTCGACTATGAAATCTACTTGATAAGATAATTACAAATGTTACTTATAACTACGTAAATAGCATTTATGTTTAGTCAAACAGAATTAATCCTTTTAATTATGAAACGTTAGAATTAAGAGATAACGTTTCAGTTGGAGAGCTGACTGTTTTGTTACGGTGAACAGAAGGAAAATTCTTCTATAAAATACAGGGATTAAATTATCATAGTGCCAGAAATGCATTAATCTTATTAACTGGAATTAGCTTATTAAAAATACAACTTCAACGGGTTTTAAAACATTTTACTCAGATCTCGGTATGACTTATAATTGGCTTTTTTTCTCATATAACGTTAGGAAACTGACATTATCTATAATTTATCTCGAGGAAAACTCCACTCGCCTACGTGATTGGCCTGTAGTTTACAAACAAGGAAATATTACTTAGATAATTAATCAACATTATACTAACCAATTTAATTAACTGATTCATAATTTGAACCCACTTACATCCTAAAGGAGAGTTAAATTTAAAATCCCTTTATTGCATGTTTACACACATTTTTTTCTATCTAATATATATTACTCGCCTGAATTAGTAAATGGCCACAAATAAATGTATTAAGTTATTGCTGAGTTCATGTGAGCAGTGCAGTGCAGTCAAGCCTTTTACTCGTGATGGACGTAACTGCCGAGGTATAGAAGCCATACTGTTATCACTACGGCCACTAAGTGGCCATTGTCACATGTGACAGCTGTTAGGTAACGAGACTACAGCACGGGTTACGTACATCCAATCCCAGAGCGATCAAACACAACTGCTGCATAGATAACTTGTCGAGGATCAAAAATGTGCCCGACGGCTCTCAAGCCTCAGCCGACATCCTTTCATTGTCAGTGTTTTCCAGCAACTTGAAATGTAACGTTTTTAATTCCGTCTCCATTAAAAATATTAAAATAAAATTAACTAGTACTACTACATCGTCACAATGTGAAGTAGATGTTACGGGACCTTGACAATAGTGGATTATAAATTAATTACAGTTCAATATATATTTAATGTTAATATCCATCGAAGTAAGACTCCTTTTGTGACGTGAGTTAGTTTAGTAACGTCTTACTCACCGTTACGACGTCGACTGTCAAGTAATGGGAATATGGATTGTAAAGCGTATAATGAGTTGTGTGATTAATCGGATAAAGTTTTTATTACAAAATGAGACCGAATTCTTCGTTTAATTTAACATAAATCAATAGCCTGGGACTACATAAGTGGTTTCTTCTGGCCCATTAAAATGATTAAAAAACAAATCAACAGCCTACAACAAATGAACCATCTAACCCATTTCAATTATGTTTAAGCCAAATTGGAATCGAACCGGAACATCTAGACAATATCAAAGTAAGTTACGTATATGGGTCAACATCACAGTACGTGTTACGGTGGGCGGGTGGTAATACCACTATACAAACAGGAAATAAGAGGCAAAACTGCTTTAATCCAAACTAACTATCTCTAAAGTAGTGTCCTGTAAGGTAAGTGAAAATATTACTTATTAGGATTTGCTATTTTTTACTTTTAGTGATACTGAATAATCTATTTAGCAACTATTACTTGGCCATACAACATTTTGTTTCACAACAAATAATGATTGCTAATTTGTTTGTTAATGTTAATGTTAATTTGTTGAGGTAAAACTATTTGAGAGACTAATGTTTACAATAACACGAATTGAGTTGTAGTGATATATTTTTCATTATTTATATGTTATTCTTTAACCTACCAAAAACCATAACAACGTTTTACAATCAATAGAAAATACTAGGTGATAATATGCACGCTTCGCGTGTCAGCCTCAGCATTTGTCTTTTAACAACAAATATTTGGGGTTAAAACATTTTCAGTAAAATCATAAAGGGGTATTTTCTAGTACGGTATCTCAATCATTACATTCAAGTTGCAACACTTGCAAGTTGCAGTTTACACTCTAACATCCAATGTTAGTATGTAAGATTAAGAAAGATCTATAAACTTCTCAATATTACAAACATTATTATTTACCTTTGAACAGCTATTAATTTTTGAGTAATTTAAATCTCTCTCCATATTTAACTTATGGCGAAAAAAAGTACTTCTTGTCGGCGCATACATTAAGTTTACTCGAGTTTTAAATTTGTTTACTAAGCAACTACTGCCAATTAAACATCCAATCACACCATTGATTTTCTCGGTTAATTGAATGTTATGACATATGTATTTTTAAATGTTAGTATAAGTTTTAGTAATTGTTATCCAAGTTGGAAAAAAATTATACAGGAATTTGTACTAGTTTTAACTATGCTCAAATACCCGTTAATTCGTCGCAGTTATATGTTGATACATGATCGACAGGAGGTTTTCTTATAAAATGTATCCAGTTTCATAAAACGTTTTCTTGGTTTCTATATGGAAATGAATAAAACTAAAACACTGAAAATAATGCACGATGTTGTTTGAACAAAATAATGGACTGTAATGAATTGAAATTATTCTAACAATACAGAGAAAAAACATATTGAAATGTACAAACAGCTGATAACTTGATATTTTTGACATTACATTAAAAATTGATATTATTACTATATACATTCTTCCGGCAGGAAATTAGTGATTGTCTTTATCGGTGGGAAGTTTAATGATTTTCACAACTGGTCTTCTAAATATTCCTTTTATAGTTTCCAAGTCCACCGATCTAACTGTATTGTGTTTGTCAGGATAAATTTGGTTAACTATTGCAATTGGGTATTTCATTGGTTGCACATTGTCTTCTTTGATTAAAACTACATCTCCAACTTTGATATTTTCTTGTTTGGTTTTCCATTTTTGCCGTTGTTGAAGGGTGTGCAAATATTCAACATGCCATCTTTTCCAAAAGTCTCTTCTCAGTTTTTGAACTAGTTGCCATCTTTTATTGTAGTTGATTGGGCCGTTTTCTGCACTTTTTGTCAGGAAGGGCTGTCAAAGTATCACCAGTAATGAAGTGTCCTGGGGTCAAAATGTCTGTTTCAGATTGGTCACTTGAAAGTCTGCAAATAGGTCTAGAATTGAGTATCGCTTCTATTTGAATCACAAGCGTGTTCAATTCTTCAAACGTCAAAATGTGATCTCCAAGTACTCGCTTCAAGTGATGTTTGGCTGATTTAACTGCTGATTCCCATAGTCCACCCATGTGAGGGGAGCTTGGAGGGATAAAATGCCAGTTTATTCCTTTTGTGGCAGATTTGTCATGAATTTCATTACTTGAATCTTTGAAAAAACTTCTTTAGACTGTTGTCGGCTCCTACAAAGTTTGTGCCATTGTCCGAGTATATGTCTTTCGGTAGGCCTCTCCTTGAAATAAATCTGTTAAGCGCTGCTAAAAAAGCTTCTGTTGATAAGTCTGAAACTAATTCCATATGTACAGCTTTTACGCTCATGCAAATGAATATTGCCAAGTAAGTTTTCCTTAAAGTTTTGCAACGTCCTCCTATTTGTTTCGTCAAGAAAGGACCTGCATAGTCACATCCAGTTTCAAAAAATGGTTTAGTCAGTGTAACTCTCGATGATGGTAGGTTTCCCATTAGAGGACAAATTGGTGTTCCATTGAATTTTATACATTTTACACATCTTCTTACAATACTGCGTATTTGATTTCTCACATTACCAACAAGCCAATATTTTTGTCTCACATAATTCGTGATAAATTGAATCCCTGCATGGAAATACTTTTCATGAGTATGAGTTAAATAAGTTTTTACAAATGAGTGATTTGCAGGTAGAATAATTTGATGAGTTTTGTTGTAGTGTAGGTTCGAATTTTGGATCCGGCCACCAACTCTCAAGATTCCATGTTCATCAATAAAAGGATTCAAACTTAAAAGTTTGCTGTTCTTTTTTACTCTTCCTTTATCTTGTAAATTTCTCATATCATCTGGAAAGCTCAATTGTTGAATATGTTTCACAATGCATCTGTGTGCGTCTTCCAGTTCATGCACTGATAAAGGACCTGATATATTACACCTTTTGATGTTTTTTAAGTATCTCATGCAGTAAGCTGTTACTCGAATAGTTTTTGTATAAGAATTAAATTTGAGATACCATTCGTCTTCTTCTTCTTTAGTTGTTAAAGCACATTTAATTGTTCTTGTTTCAGGAATTGTATTTGAATCGAAACAATAATTTTCAAGATCATTCTTGTTGTTCAACGCTTGAGGTTCAGAAAGCCATTGAGGGCCTGACCACCATTTCTGTTCTTTTGTGAGTTTTTCTCCTGAAATTCCTCTTGATGCAATGTCTGCTGGGTTTTCTTCCGATTTAACGTGTTTCCATTGAGAAATGTTTGTTAATGCTTGTATTTGAGATACTCTGCTACTAACGAAGGTTTTCCACTTCATAGGATCTTTAGATATCCAAGCTAAGACTACAGTTGAGTCCGTAAACAGGTATGTATTTTCAATTGGTAGATAAGGTTTGATCTTTGCTACCATCTTCGCTAATAATAGTGCTCCACATAGCTCTAGTCGTGGAATTGTACTCTTCTTTAAAGGGGTGATTTTTGATTTTGCCATGATTAATCTTACTGTTGTTTGTGTTGACGAGACACTTCTCATGTAAAGTACTCCTGCAGATGCTTTCTCCGAAGCATCGCAAAATCCTACTAAATCATGTGTTGCATTTTGTTCAAATGAAATCAGCGGTCTGGGAATGGTGATATTTTTGAAATTTTGAAGTCCGTTTCTATGTTGATGGAAGTCGTTTGCTATTTGCTGAGGAACCTCGTCATCCCAACTCTTGCATTGTGACCAAGTGTCTTGAAGGATTAATTTTGCTTTTGTAACTGCTGGACATAAAAATCCTAAGGGATCATAGAGTTTTGCTACTTCTGATAAAATGTTTCTCTTCGTCAATGGTGTAGGTATATTTGTCACATTCAATGAATATAGATATGTATCATGGTGAGGATTCCATTGCATTCCTAAAAGATTAACAGTATTGTCCTTGGACTGAATTGATACTTCAGTTTGAGACTGATCGCTGATAAGCTCTTTTGAATTTGATGACCACTTTCTTAGGTTGAATCCTGATCGACTCATTACATGTTCTAAATCCTGTTTTATTTGCTTAGCATTTTCAATTGTATCTGCACCTGAGATAAGATCGTCAACATAAAAATCTTCTTTTAAAATTCTACTAATTTCTGGATACTGCTTCTTGACGTCATCTGCTAGTTGATGTAAGCATCTGATTGAGAGGTATGGGGCACAAGCAGTTCCATATGTGACTGTACAGAGATCATAAGATTGAATATGTTCTGAAGGATTTGATCTCCAAAGAATTCTCTGATAACATTGATCTTCTGGTGTTATTAAAATCTGTCTGAAAAACTTCTCAATGTCTGCAGTAAAAACACACTTGTGTAGTCTGAAACGTGTAAGTAAGGATACTATGTCTGATTGTAACTTTGGGCCAATGTACAAATGATCGTTTAAAGAAGTGCCACTTGTAGTTTTAGATGAACCGTCAAACACTACTCTGACTTTAGTTGAAGTACTACTAGGTCTGTATACTGCATGATGTGGTAGGTAATAGTTGTGATTCATCATACTTGTGTCACTGTTTGGGGTAGGTTTCATGTGATTTAACTCAATGTACTCATTTATGAATTGATCATAAGACTGCTTCTTGTTTTTATCTTCCTCAAATGAACTTTCTAAACGTTGGAATCGTTTTAATGCAATATGATATGAGTCACCTAAACTTGTGATAGAGGGTTTGAATGGCAAATGAACACAAAATCTGCCCGATTGATCTTTTGAATGTGTATTTATGAAGTGATCCTCACATATTATGTTTTCATCTGTACTAGCTGGTGAATCCTGTTTGTAACCAACATCCTCAGAATTCCAAAATTTCTCCATTAAAGTATTTAGACCATCATCATGTCTGATAAACAGTGTTTTGACTTTATTTGAAGCTGTTTTGACATCTGCTGATGAGATTTCACCTATCAATAAGAATCCTAGTTTTGTATTGATAGCACAAGGGGTTCCTGGTGGACCTCTGATTACTCCATCTATTAAAAGTGATGAATAGATATCAGCACCAAGAATGATATCGATGCTGCTTGATTGAAAGAAAAATGGATCAGCAAGTTCAAGGTTGTTTATGTGTGTCCAATGATCAAATGATGATGAAGACAATGAGGTGATACTGGTAAGCTTTCTCAATATGAAAGTGTTGACTCTGATTGCTTCTTGTTTTGTGCGCAACAAACAAGTTGTAAGGCCACGTGTGTTACCAACATGAGTATGACCAACACCTTGTACTTGAACATTACATGATTGTATTTTCAAGTTGAGTTTTTGAGCGCAATGCTCTGAAATGAAACTTGCCTCACTACCAGGATCAATCAAAGCACGACATTTCTGAAAGTCGCCTTGAAAGTCTCGAATTTCAACGATTGCTGTTGAAAGTAATACTCTTTTTACATTATGAACACCTGTTGATAATATTTTTGGGTTTGCTGCTACACTGTCAGTAGATTGTTGTGCTACTGAAATCGTTGAGTCTTGTTTGTCACTTTTCAACGGTTGTGAAAATGGTGAATCTAAGTTAGTTACTGAATGTGTTGAATTTGACTTCTGTAAATGCAATAAGGTATTATGGGGCTTTGAGCAAATTTTACATTTTGAACCTTTGCAAGCTGAAATAACATGACCAGCTGACAGACAATTGAAACATCTGTGAAGTTGTTTCACCTTTTGGATTCTGTCATTTGTGTTGAGTTTCAAAAACTCATTGCAACTGAATAACTCATGAGAGTTTTGACACATAGGACATGAGACACACTTAACCCGATTTACTTCAGTTGTGTGTAGACCTAGACCTGGTTTCATTGCTGAATTGCTTTGATTAGTCTTGAAGTTAAAACTAGATTTTACTTTATTGACACTGCTAGCATCTAGTGCATGTATGTATTGTTTTAAAAATGTTTCAAACTCTGAGAAAGAAGGGGGTTCAACTGACGTGCTACTTAACTCCCATTTAGTTCTCAAGTCTTGATCAAGTTTGGAAGCTAACATGTAAACTAACAAAATATCCCACTCTTCAGTTTTGTAACCAAGGCTATTTAGAGCTCGAATGTTCACATTTGCTGTATCTAGTAACTGTTTAATGTTTGCTAGTGATGAAGCATTTGGTAATGAAAATAATGCATTTAAATGAGCATTGACTATAAGTTTTTTGTTTGAGTATCTTTCTTTTAAAATATCTAAAGCTACATTGTAGTTAGGTTGTGTCAAGGGCAAGGATGAGATGAGACTGAGTGGTTCTCCCTTTAAACTAGATTTCAGATAGTAAAATTTCTGAATTTCTGCCAAATCATTGTTTTTGTCGATAGTTGAGTTGAAAAGATCAAAAAAAGATGTCCAATTTTCAATTTTACCCTCAAAGGTTGGTAAATTAATTTTGGGCAGTACTACTGTGTCATTTTTCCTACTGAAGCTAAATTCTTTGACTGATTGGTTTGATGGGGTTGAATTCAATTTATTTGAGTTGTTTAAAATGGTGTCGAATTCAGATTTTAGTGAATAGTAATTATCTTCAAACTCAATAAAATTTGTATCTGTATCATCTGAAGCTATGGTATCAATGCTGGATTGTACTTCACAAAATTCCAAGTAGAGTTGTTCGAGTTTTGAGTCTCTTACCTTAATGTCTGAAATTGCTCCATTTTCTACATCAAAATTACTTACAAAATTAACCATCTGTGTAATGGAAGCTTTTAGTCTGCCTCTTTTTGCTATTAGAATTTTCAAATCTTCCATTGTTTATGTTTGGAAATGTGCTGAAATAAATAACTATGAAGTATTGTTTTTATGATTAAAAACAAAACAAAACAAAAAATGATTGCCTTTTTGACTGAAACAAAATAATATCCTTTGCTCTAAGGACCAAATGGAAATGAATAAAACTAAAACACTGAAAATAATGCACGATGTTGTTTGAACAAAATAATGGACTGTAATGAATTGAAATTATTCTAACAATACAGAGAAAAAACATATTGAAATGTACAAACAGCTGATAACTTGATATTTTTGACATTACATTAAAAATTGATATTATTACTATATACACTATAGGTTGTATAATTACTTTGTAACGTCGTAATCCTTATACGAAATGTATAGTTACGAGACATTACTTCTAGATGCGTAAATAAATGCCGGGATTTAAATAGCTTTTAGTCATTTTAAAATCACTACATTTATTATTACAATTACAAGATCAAGTAATTAATTTTAAACCTCTAGAATCCAAGAAACGTTGTTTCAGGAAATTGACAAGAACTGTTTTTTTCTTGAAAAGTTAAAATTTTGAAATGTATTAACATTTATGGGAAATTCTCTTGTTAACCAAGTATTAAATATAAACGCGATACATTGATGGATTAATAAGTAATAAAAGTGCACTGTTGATGAAGAGTGAGAACTAGTTGCAATTCCGGCATTTTTGTTGTTGTTCCAACTAGGATACAAATTATCAAAACTTATAATAAAATGTTTAAATGCTTATTTCATAGCTTGGAATCAAACGATGAAAACAATGGAGTGATTAGATTTTTCACAGGCCTCTTAGTACACTACAACCACTACAACCTCGGGTACACATAATTTCTGCGCCGACAGTAAAGGGCTTCCTGTACCCTTCAAGATAAAATCATTGAGAAAAAATTGAGTCTTTGATACACACCTACAAATAGGGGCAAATAATTTTATTCCTCAAACTTAAAATTGATAAATAAGGGAGGAGTTGCGTTAACAAAAGCGGCTTCCCGTATTAGGTATATATATATGAGGATTTCTCTTGAATACTCACTGTTAGATACAGCAACGATGGCACTTTTTGTACAATACCATTTTTCTCACCGGAGAAAAGTTTTAGTAGTGGACATGTAAAACACTCGTCTTGAGCATCAAATAAACAAACACTCTCTCCGATTGGCCGATGACATAACAGTTCGTCTAGTCCGTTGATGTCCATGCTGACAGAGCAGAACAATGAATTGCGTTCGTTAGAAGAACAATTCTAGCAATGGACATGTGAAACACTCGTCTTGTGCATCAAATAAACTAACAATCTCTCAGATTGGCCGATGACACAACAGTTCGTCTAGTCCGTTGATGTCCATGCTGACAGAGCAGAACAATGAATTGCGTTCGTTATAAGAACAATTCTAGTAGTGAACATGTCAAACACTCGTCTTGTGCATCAAATTAACAAACATCTCTCCGATTGGCCGATGACACAACAGTTCGTCTAGTCCGTTGATGTCCGTGCTGACAGAACAGAACAATGAATTGCGATCGTTATAAGAACAATTCTAGTAGTGAACATGTCAAACACTCGTCTTGTGCATCAAATTAACAAACATCTCTCCGATTGGCCGATGACACAACAGTTCGTCTAGTCCGTTGATGTCCGTGCTGACAGAACAGAACAATGAATTGCGTTCGTTATAAGAACAATTCTAGTAGTGAACATGTCAAACACTCGTCTTGTGCATCAAATTAACAAACATCTCTCCGATTGGCCGATGACACAACAGTTCGTCTAGTCCGTTGATGTCCGTGCTGACAGAACAGAACAATGAATTGCGTTCGTTATAAGAACAATTCTAGTAGTGAACATGTCAAACACTCGTCTTGTGCATCAAATTAACAAACATCTCTCCGATTGGCCGATGACACAACAGTTCGTCTAGTCCGTTGATGTCCGTGCTGACAGAACAGAACAATGAATTGCGTTCGTTAGAAGAACAATTCTAGTAGTGGACATGCTCGTCCACTACTAGAATTAGGTATATATACGTATTAGGTGTATATATATAATTCTAAAAGGGAATTCTAAAAGGAAAAAATATATATATTAACCACTTATGTTAATATATATATATATGAGGATTTCTCTTAAATACTCACTGTTAGATACAGCAACGATGGCACTTTTTGTACAATACCATTTTTCTCACCGGAGAAAAGTTTTAGTAGTGGACATGTAAAACACTCGTCTTGTGCATCAAATTAACAAACACTCTCTCAGATTGGCCGATGACACAACAGTTCAACTAGTCCGTTGATGTCCGTGCTGACAGAGCTGAACATTGAAATGCGTTCCTTAGAAGAACAATTCTAGTAGTGGACATGTGTAACACTCGTCTTGTGCATCAAATAAACAAACACTTTCTCCGATTGGCCGTTGACACAATAGTTCGTCTAGTCCGTTGATGTCCGTGCTGACAGAGCAGAACAATGAATTGCGTTCGTTAGAAGAACAATTCTAGGCACAATCGCTGAACCAAGACACGTCACCATCAACTCAGGCAGTTTTATTTCCTTCACCCATACGGTCTTACTGAGATACACCGTAACAATTACATATCACCTACATTATATGTAAATAGTGCACTCATTTTAGTATATGGATATAATATATTTTCAATAACATTCATTTAAACTATGAAATTCCAAAATGATGTTCTATAATACTTTTAACAAACTGGGTAATTCTGCTGTAAATTCATTATCAATAGTAACCTAACGTTTATACAAATTTAGTTTAGATTTGTTCAATAGACTAGTAGTATAATGTAAACTACATTTAACTGCATTGTACAAAACATTATATCCAATTTGTTCCAGCCTGTACCCTGCACTATGGAGGTTACCGGATAAGTTATTGTTAACATTAATATGAAACATGGCAAATTTAACCTATGTAAATTAAAATTTTGTTAATTTATTCTAATCTACGACGCGTTCACAGTAAAACAAGTGTTATACTAGTTAAATTTAGTGTTATCATGCGAAAATAAATATTTCTGAATACTACTCAATATTTTATATAAAATATAGTTAAAATATTGAAAAATATAGCTTTGCCATGTTCAGAAACAACGAAGATAAGTAAATGTAGCGCATGACATATTTATATTGTTTTTTCGGAACAAGACGACAGCTTCCATTTGTCGGTTCGTTGACTTTCGTTTGTTTATTTGACGTCCTTTCGAGAGCTTACTGCATTAAATGTAACCTATTATTTATGCAATAAATAATACGTAATCACTCATAATTTTAAAAAGTTACATTACTGTATCATAAATTCAATATTAGACTGTTAATAGATAATGCCATTGATTTATGTATAGTAAAATCAATTTAAAAAA
>JAQJVL010010540.1:0-11982 GCA_035578905.1 Stictocephala bisonia
ATGGTTTGGCCTCCCTATTTTGCTAGTATTTTTTAATTATCTTGGAATGAGCCCTATTTACTTCACTAGTACAGCATTCAACTATTTACTTTCTTTGTTCATGTTCATGCCATTTGCCTAGTACTAACATCAGGTTCTTTATACAAAATGTGTTGAACAATCCATTCTCACATTCTAAGGCTAAATATTTTCATACTTTTCTGAGAAAGTTTATTTTTCGTTTTTACAGCTTAGAAACCGTTTTTAAGCTTAATTTAGAAACCGTTTTAATTTTTAAATTTGTTTATTCATAAGACGCCGATCGTCAAGATATTGGCGAATATGGATTTCGAATGAGTGTGATGAGTGTAGATTAGCGAGTGTAGTTATGGTTACAAACTAAGGCCGACTATTCCTTAGAAAGTGTGAATAATTAATAGGCCAATGACAAATTAACGACTTTGTGTTTATCAGCTGATACCTCAAACTTTATTATGAATCTGATTGGGATCGAACTGAGAACATTTAGCGCATGAACCAAATACGCTAAAGTACCAATAGATTAAAGTATTATAGTGGATTAATTCCCATTTTAAATTATGCATTACATTTTATGTGGTAAGTAATAAATTAGTACACCTGCAAGGTTTTGAACATTTAAGTTTTTAAATTTGAGCGTCGAGAAAAATTAAAATTTTAATAAATAAAAGTTAAAAGACTAAATGAATATCTTGGTCGTTAAACAATTAGATAGGATATTTTATGAGCTAAATAAGTTTTTTTTAGTCAATTAAAGGAACAATAATGGCTCTTGAGTGACTTAAACTAAACAAAAGTGAAAAATTAATTTTACTCGTATTTAGAAACGTAATATTATAGCAGGATACAAGACAGATACACCCAGTACGTCTGAGTTTCTAAGGAATATTTTAAAGCTAAAAATATTTTATAAATATGATTTATTTTATATAACACTTATTTGGAATTTACTAATTTTGTGTTCTAACTATATCTGACATCTATCATTAAGATATTTAAAATACTTTACGCATGTTATTGGAAGGTAAGAAATCCTCCTTGTGTCATTTTTATGTAATGGATGGTTAAGGAAATTTTATCAATAATAAAGGAATTTTTTTATTTTTAAACGTTGGTTTGTATTTATATTTGATCTTGAAAATTTTTAATGTCCTGTTACAAATGTAACTTCATCTAATTTATGTTTTTTGTATTAAGTTTTATATATCTATATATATTTTAAATGTTTAGTATTTACGAGTACATTCCATCAGGTTCCTTACATTTTGGGTTTTACTATATGTTTTGTATATGGCTATGGACAGTTGCAAGGGTTTTAAGTATGATTAGCAAGTTACTTAGGGGTTTACTTTTTATTTGACTACTTTGAAAGTTGGCACTACTAAGAATTGTTTTGTACTTTTTTTTATATAAGACAAATATATATATATGAAAAATATCAACTTTTTGAATTCAAAAAAGACAACAACAAAATATATATCTTTTTCATGTTACTTTTTACTTAGTTTTTCGGTTTATTAACATCAATATTATTATATTAGATATACAAAGGGGTATTATTTGTTCCTTCTGTAATTTAATAGTTCAGTTATTGAATAAATAATTTAGATTTAGTCGCATCTGTACACCATACAGTGTTTGCCCCACTGTTAATTTTGTAATGTTTTGTTAACAGCCAGCGCCGGATTTTGACAATTCAGACCCCTAGGCTCCACCTGTGGTGCGGGCCCTGTGGTCACGGTTTGGGGGATACTCCTCATATAAAGGGGATCCGAGGTCCCTCCCTCTGGGAAAATTTGAAAAACTGCGTGCAAACAGTCACTTTATAGATACATTTGCGTTATATATCCTGTATTGTCTGGTCTGAAAATTAATGCTTCATCATTTATTATACAATGTTTGAACCCAAATGCATGAGATAATTCAAGATATTAGAAAACTTTAATACTGTTTTACCTAAGGTTATTAAAAAAAAAAGACAGAATTACTTCTATTATTACTTCTATAGATAGAAGTAGAAATAAATTCAACTTTTGAATAATTTAATGTACATTAGTACGGCAACAAGAAAATTACAATCAATATTAAGTACTTATATGAATAGATATTAAGTCAAATAAAATGTAAAGTAAATAATGTTCATTTCAGTCACTCTTGCTGATTGGTTTCCGTCTAAGCTTCTCCGCAATGAAGACATTAATGACGTTCTCATATTTGACTTGTCTCAGAATGTCATGTTCTAAGCTAAGCAAAGCCAAAACGTTTAGCCTGTTTTCTGACATTGAGGTTCGGAGTCTGTTTTTGATCAGCTTTAGCTTAGAGAACGATCTTTCGGCAGAGCAATTAGTCACCATCAATGACAGATACATTCTTAATGCCACTTCTACATTAGGAAAGCAATCTTTTACATTATTTTCTAAAATAAGTCGATACATCCACCTTTCTTTACTAATGGCCTTTTCACATTTTTCATATTCATTTTGAAACTGGGTGGAAAAATTCTTGAATTGTAACACTTCGTTTCCCAATTCTTCTTCTAAATCTTCGTTGTAGCATTCTACTAACAATTTGCTTGATAATAACATCTCATCGTTAGATAGCGTATCCAATCTGTTAAGGAATCCAAACCTCGCGTCGATAAGTTCGTATGCTTGAAGCCTCTTTGTCAACGCACCCTCAAGTTCGTCTATGACGGTAATGAAGCTTTGGGTCCGGAATGTATCAGATGGAGCTAGGTCAACCCCCGGAGCTTGTACACAGTCAAGAGGAGCTAAACGTACATTGGGTTTCCTTTTACGTTTAGACTCAACTTCATACTCTAGACAATCAGTTAATTTTATGGCTTTCTGTTCATACTCCTTGAAACATTCCCGTTTGGATCGAATCAATCTTCTCAAAGATTTCAACATTGATGCAGCTGTATTCACGTCAATTCTAGGGTTTTGTAGAGATTCACTAGTTTTGTTAACTTGGCCCAAAACATCGTCCCAGAAAATGGCATACAAACCTGTCTCCAACTTGTTCATTTTTCGAAGCAAACCCAAAGCAGCCACCCTTGATATTCCAGAATCCTCTGTGTCTTCTGAAATTTTCACCAGTGCCTGCTTTATTTCTTGATATCCACGCAAAAGAGCTTTGGTGGCATCGGCTCGGCATGACCATCGTGTTGTTGTTGTCCTTTTTGGCACAAGAACATTTTTTTCAGTTTCTGCTCGTTTCAAGCATTCAGTTAGAATCTTGTATCTGTTGGTTGAGGCAGTGAAATATACAAATATCTCTTCCAAAAAATTGAAAAAGCTTACAGCATTAGGACAATAACCAGCTGCAGCTTGTAATACCAAATTCAATGAATGTCCAGCACAAGGTATCCATACTGCCAAACTGTTTTCTTCTAAAACGAGTGCTTGCAACCCGTTAAACTTTCCACTCATGGCAGAGGCATTGTCATAAGACTGACCACGACAGTTTTTTATGTCCAGATCATTTTCTTTCAAAAAGGTACATAGTCCATTAAACATGTCGTTTGCTTTGTGTCCTTGATTAGGCATAAATGTCAAAAATCTTTCAACAGGTGTGAAATCTTCCAAGTACCTAAAAACCAAGCTGAGTTGGTCAACATGACCTTCATCGGGCGTTGAATCTAGAGATATTGAAAAATATTTACACTTTTTGATTCGAAATAAGATCTCATCGGACACTTGTTTCCCTATTATATTTACAACTTCCTCACATATTGTAGAAGATAAGTAGTTGGTGTGACCACTTCCGCGGTTTCCATGAGTTTCAAGGTGGCCTCTTAAAAATTCATCATGTTGTGCTAGGAGCTCTAAAATCCCCAGGTAGTTGCCATTTCGTGGTGATCCAAGGGTTTCATTCTCTCCTCGAAACGCCAAACCTCTTTCACTTAAAAACACTATAACACTTATCAATCTCTTTAGGACCTCCCGCCAGTACTTTTCTACTTTTTCCGCTTGATGGGTAAGCTCTTTATCTATTTGACCTAGTCTTTTGGTACGTCCTGCATAATCAATAACAGCATTTAAATGAAGTTTAGATGTTTCATGCTCAATTAGGCGTGCTGAAGCATTTTTCCAATCACTATATCCACCATGAGTTAATAAAGAGCGTACCAGGGAGAACAGTTTGCAGACATAACAGTAAACGTGGCCATCGCTGGGAGAAAAGCATAGCCAAGAGCGTTTAATGGTTTCACCATTTCGGGTTTTTCGTATAAACATATTTTTGTGACATTTCCTTACAAAACCCTTCTCGCATCCCTTGCCCATATCGGACTGTTTGACAGACTTGCGTTCAAATAGATCCTCGTCACAATTTTGAAGCAATCCGGTGCCCATTGTAACACAACGGTCGATGTCACTTTGTGTAAGCGCTTCCGGCCACTGTCCAATGTCAGTGTTTGACAAACAACTTATTTTCGGAGCAGGCGCAGGATCAAATTGAGCAGAATCTACGAGGGCTCTGGGCACCTCCTCAGGCGTTTTTGGAACCTGGAAGTAACCAATTACAGTCAGACTATTGTCAAAAAAAAGAAAAGAAAAAATGTAGTCTATTACAAAATTACTAAAATATTCAAATAAATGTTCCATATAATTTACAAAAAAAAAAAATAAAATAAAATAAAAAACACTACTGCATAAAATTTAACATAATATGTTAAAAGTACTGAGCTTCTGACTGTATTGATGTGTAATCCTCGGTATCCAAAACCTATCAAAATCATTTTAAAAAAATCATATGACAAAAATGTATGAGATTTTCAAACAAATTCCAAACTGACAGTTTGCAAATATTTAAGGCTGGATTTCAAACTTAATTTGAGGGTTGTAAAACGTGTTAGCTATTTAAAAGGATATTAAATCCACACTAAATGTGCAAAACAAACCCCTCCGTGCGGTTGATACTGAGCTTATTTTTAAATGTAGGCAACAAATCTTTTTTTACCAATGGCAAAATAAATAAATTTACTACTAACTTGGATTTAAATTTTTTTTGGATTTATTAATTAATCAAACATGTGGTCAATTGTCAAAGTTTCCCAGCGAAAACACCTAATAATTTCGTTAATAAGAAATCAGTTAAAATGTTTAATATGACACCCAATTTATTTTTTAAAGTTCAAAAATGTAGCCGTGATATGCCGCCGTGTGAAAGAATGTACTAATTAATTGGTAATAGTGCAACTCAAAATTTTACGCGGAGAATTCATTCGTGGTTTGTAGCCAACAGTTCGACTATTTCTACTGACAATGAACACAAAAATATCTGTTGAAATCTTCCCTCCAAGTTTATTTATTTAATTCTATTCAAGGGAGGGGGTGGCTGTAGTACTTCGACGCAGATTTCAGTTGTGGCCGCACTTGATTACTAGATCTTTGCTCTGCCACCACTTAGAAAAATATTGCTTCTACAATTCCAAAGTACAAAAACATGTTAAATAACCCACCTCTGCTTCTTTTTCGGCATCCGTTTGATTTCCGAGCTGTCGGGTATTCCCATTGGTAATTGGCACATCTACGTCGTCAATCACGATGTCGTTGTTTTTTGCTGCTTCAGAAACAGACGTTGATGGTGTTGCATGGACATTTTTTATAAAATCAGTCATGCGACGTGATTTGACTAGGACCTCTGCATTCTTTTTCTCCTTTTCTTTAGCAATCTTCCGTTTTGCACTGCCGCTTTTGAAAACCTCTTTCGTTTTATGGCGATTATTTTGTGTTTTATGACGGTCCATAGTAGAATCTTGCTGAAAAGAAAAAATACTTGCATTCGCATGTATCTCGTAAATGAGAAGCATTCAGTTCAAAAGGTATGTAAATATAATGAGTTTTTTAGGATAATATTTTGTGAGTTTTAAAGTTGAAAATAAATCTGCATGTGTTTAATACTGTAAATAAATACAAAACACCAACTAGGTTTAAAATACTGCCGCGAAAACGGGACAAGTTGGCGTCCCAAGAATTTGGTCGAGACCCTCTAAAACGGGACGTCTAGTCACCTTTAATATAAGTAAAATATATTAATTAACAATTAATGGTAGGCCCACGGAGAAGATAATCAAATATTCTATTAATAATTCTATTGGTGCAGTGTGCAGAGTGGGCCGTAGGCCAATCCGCGATTAATGAAGATATAATTTTAAAATTTTTTGAAACCCCAATTAACTTGTTTAAATTTGTTTTGACATTATTGGAAAATAAACGTATACATGAAGTTGTTGAATTTATAACAAATTCTAAACTGAGCTATACATATTATAAAATATGACTTACCTTTGTAATGTTATTTATTTAAATAATCCCGCTATAGCCTTCTCTGGACAAACTCACTGAGCACACATTTGACAATCACAGAAACAGACTTAATAACTAGTTTGCACCAACTTAACACAAGTAATCATTAGTGTGAGGAGTAGTAATGTAGCACTACGCTGCTAACGCTATGTGTCTTGTTAAGACAGATGACAAGATATTAGTGGTGGGAGGGGAAGTCACAGACAAGTACCAACACGAACCCTAGTTCGCTAACTCGCCACACGTGGGCGCGGCAAACGGTCGCTGCCCACTGTTCATATCGGCGTGAGATGCTTTAAACCGCAGAAAAATACTACTTTCTCTGTGTTCAAATTAACTCCAACCGCTTTTCTCAAAATGTCACCATCAGTGCACTTACACATTCACTTGTTCTGTACATTTACAACCAAGGCCATGTCTTTTGTATGTAGATAATAGAACATGACCAGTAATATAATTTTTGTAATGAAAGTTGTTTAAGAGTAAAGTTGTGGTGCGGGCCCCTTTGTGGCGCGGGCCCCTAGGCGCGCGCCTATGTCGCCTGTGCTTAAATCCGGCCCTGCTAACAGCATAACATTTTAGCCAATATAATAACTATCTTTTTAAGAGTTTTTTAAGGATTTTTTTTTAATTCTTGAACTTTTTCCTTTTAGTTTTTTAACGGCTATATATTCAATTAAGTTTTTATGTTAAGAAAGTTTGTTTAAGATAAAAATAAATTTAAAAAACTGTTACCACGATTTAAAAAAAGGGATAAATTCCATAAAGTTTCATGAATTTAGATGTAGGACCAATAAAGTTACTACTTCCTTTAAACAAACACTAGATATATTTTAGTGAAAATATAACATAAACTAAGCTTATTTTAAAATTAATTCATAGTCTACATAACATATTTTTTCTTTAAATTATTTTACAAATGTTTGGGAATAAAGTCGGTTAGTATCCCTTCAATTGTCATAGTTGTATGTACTATCCCTACCTACTTTAAAACCTATAAATCTATTGTTTAAAAATTATCAAATTTTTATCCATATAAACCAATTATTCCAGTGAAAATCAATTACCTTAAAATATGTATTGATAATCGTTGTAAAGATAGAACATTTTGTACTGGTTAATAAAACAAAAACAGTTGTAATAAACGTCAAATAAAACGAAAGAAGATTGCTCTTAACAAATAATTACCAAAGACTGCTCCATCCAAGGCAATTCTTATTAGAATTAAAGGCGTGGGGGGAGGGGGGATGGCGGAAATGTAAGAAGGGACAAAGAGTTCTTTCTTTTTAGTTTTAGTATTGATGGAGCTATTATGTATTATTTTTACTTCATTTTTTATAATGTAAATTCAAATAATATGTTTAATACCGACATGGCGTCCGCTTGATGGTTGCTATCGGCGTGGACACTACTAGAGAAATCTGGGGTGTCCAGTTTGGGTGGTGATCATTGTGTGGGTGTTGTGTGGGGGGAGATAACTGAGTATCAGGCTTGTCAATTAGCTGAAAATCAGACCAGCACTACGTGGTTCGGATTCCACGTAAAGCTGTAGGTCCCTTAGGCTAGGCGCGCACTAGACCGACCACGACCACGACCACGACAAATACCCCGACTGGTCGGGTCGTACAGACATGCGGTTGAGCCCCGACCACGACCACGACAACGACAACGAATGTCAAGCTAGTAGTTGAATTCAGTACAAGATGGACGTTGAAGAGTTGGCAGTTGTTGTGCATCTGTATCGTAGGTACGTTAGGCGAAGAAGAAAGCGATACTGAGTGCATCCGATGTTGGCTGTCAGGTCTATGAGAGGGCAGTTTGCAACATTTTATGGAGAACTACGTCAGTATGAAGAACGGTTTTTCAATTACACAAGAATGTCGGTTAACAGCTTTGATGAGTTGCATAGAAAAGTTGCCGGTGACATCAGGGGACAAGAAACTTTAATGAGACAGTGTATAGGAACACTGTGTAATAAGTCAGCTGTGACATTATTAGTTAGTTACCAATCCAAACGAAAGAACAGGTGTACACTGCTCGCTTGACAACTCAGTAATGGTCGGGTCGGGGGTATTGTCGGATGCAGTGCGCGGCGCGCCATTGTGATCTATGTTATTTTTGGCTGCAGTCGTGTCGTGGTCGGACCCAAGTCGGCCCGACCAAACTCCAGAGATTCTGGTCGTCCGACCAGGGTCCGACCGCTGCGTCGTGGTCGGACTAGTGCGCGCCGTTCCACTTACTTCTATTATAAAACTGGCCGCATGCGACTGGTCGGGGTATTGGTCGTGGTCGTGGTCGGTCTAGTGCGCGCCTAGCCTTAGTTGCCCTGGCTGGTGGCTATTAATAAATTGCCCTTTCTGAGGAACAGTTAAACTCAGTTAGTAACCAGACTACACTCACCCACACTCATCTTACACTCATATAACCATTCATATTTGTCTTAAAATACCAACAACGTTGTGACGGCATCTCATATGTAAGAATGTAAGAATGTAAGAATGTAAGAACGTAAGAACGTAAGAACGTAAGAACGTAAGAACGTAAGAACGTAAGAACGTAAGAACGTAAGAATGTAAGAATGTAGGAATATAAGAATATAAAAAACAAAACAAATTTGATTTTGAATGTATAATGATGATAAAAATAATCGTGATAAAAATATTAGTTGTATGTGTTGTTATTGGTGTAATATTTACTACCAACATCAACGTTTTAAATCTAAATATATTAAATTAACTTTATATGTCAAATGTATTAAAGATATTTACATAATATTGAATAAATCTACCTTGACCTAAATCTTCTATGTTAGTAACCTTATAACAAATTAGTAAATGATCAATCATTTAAAAGTTGGCAGTCAAAGTATTATATTATTTTTGAAGAAGGTTTTTGAAGCTTACGAAGTAAATCTGAGTACGTATGACCAGGAATATGAGTTTTAACAGATAGTCAATGAACTTCGTTTACAAACAATAAATATGTATATTTTTTAGTATGCACACAATTATGTACTATAACATTTTATGTACATATAATGCACTTGAAAAATATAGTCAAGTATGTGAGAAGAATTCTCTAGAGTAATAAAGAAATCAATATTTTTATTATAAAATATTTTTTTACAAGGATTGGAAAGTATTTAAAAACTTAAATTAGCACATTGAGAACATGTTATTTTATATTTTCTTTAAAATTACTGTTTCTTGATGTAGCATTGATATAGTACCCAACCAATTATTAAAAATGAGAAAATAGAGTTTTTAATTATTTTAAATAACAATGGTCCAATTATTAAGTGAAAGTCTATTAAATTCTTCACAAATGTAATCAGGAAATAGTTTTCGTAACTTATATAACGAGCTATTCTATAAAAAACGAAAACGATAATTTACTTCTTTGATAGATAACTTTCGTAAAACAAATTCTTCTAGGACATTTTATAAATATAGTTAAAAGTGATAAAAAGGTGCAGATGAAATACCATAGGGCGTTCTACAATATGAAACGTACAGTGGTATTGACCCACCCACCCACCTTTACACGTACAGTGGTATTGACCCACCCGCCCACCCTTATACGTACAGTGGTAAAAAAAAACCATCCCCTTTTGATAAAAATTATTGCGTTTTAAACTGTAAAGGAACATAAGTATGTTCCTTTACAGTTTAAAACCCAATAATTTTTATCAAAAGGGGATGGTTTTTGTTGTTTCATTTGAGTTTTTGGGCTATTAATAGTAGAAGTAACTCCTAAAATCTAGTTGTTTGCACATTTATAAAATGCAACAAGTTTTAAGATGTTATATTGCATTTTCTACTATGATCTTGAGCAGTTTAACTGATCGTTGCACGCACAACTACTACAAGTAGTGTTTTAGTCCGAATTGCTGTCACTTTGGAGTAAATTTATTCTACATATGACTATCTACGTTACTTTAATTTTATTGTGTGACGTCAGACTCATTGTTATATAAGTCATAAAGGTAGATGAATAATTTATATTTGTTATATATTATTAAGTATATGTTAACAGTTATACTTTCAGTGACTTGTTTAGAGAAGTATAAAATTGTATATCTTAATAGTGATCAGCGATGTCTTTTGCTTCAAGCAACAGACGACGAAAAAAAATTTGTAATTATTTATTAATTTTGATATATTTGTAAAATAACTGCAAAAAATAAATTACTGAACAATCGTAAGTTGCTGAAGTGCTATTTTTATATAGGATCACTATTAGTGCTGTACTTAGTGCCATTGTGTAAATATAAAAAAAGTACAGTAAGGAAGTTTTAAGTGATGTACTATTGGAATTATATTTTCTATAATAGATGTAAGCTAATGTTATTGAAATTATCAGTTAATTATAAAACACCACTTATAACTTTAAAGACCAGATCATTCATATTAAGCTAGTAAGGAAGCTGTTTATCAACGGTTATCATCACACTTTTCTTCTTTTATCAGGTAGGAGTATTAGACTAACGGTTAACAATGTGTACCCAATTCACATATCAAATACGCAAAATAATAGATTACCTGGTAAATATATTTTATTTGTAGTGACATATATAAAATGTATAATATTATAATAAAACTAGGATATTTATAAAATTAAATATCCTAGTTGTAACCCCTATCCACTATCTGATCTAGATTATAACATAAACTTTAATTGTTGATTGGTTTATACCCTCTAAACCCTCCTTCCCCACAGTTCCGAGTACAAAACGCCAGCTGTTTAGCCGGGAGAGGTTTTATCACCTCCATAATTGAGTTACGTTTACTAAATAATGGCACCGTTTAGGTATTAAATCACTAAGTTATAACGATTTACAACAGGAAATACAGCACGTGGTTTCTTAAGGAAGGTGTTAGACCTTTAAAATGTATAAGGACATTTATCGTTGTGCACTCGTTTATTGGACTGACTAATTTTATACTGTTCCGTAATATGAAGTCAATATAAATATATTTGTTAATTCAATAAGTATGTTTCTTAAAATAACTGAATATAACATTTTGTTGAGTAAGAGATTACAATGAATTTATTACTTATTATTTACTAAGCAGTCCTTTTTCATCTTTAAACAAAATAATAAGTATAATAAGTCAGCGATATTTTGAGAGCAAAAACATAGCCTTTTGAATATTGTTTTTCCTTAAAAAAAATCATTACCCTCAAGTCTAATTTATTTTCGGTATACTTGCTGTACAATGCGGTATGAGAAACAAAACAAAAAATAAACGGATACGACCTATGGTAACGGAGATACGAGTGATATTGTAAATGCTTGCAAGGGGGTCTTAAATGGGGGCTAGTCAGATAAGCACCGGTGAGAATTTAGGGGACTTTTGCTAATTTGTACCTCTAAATAGGCACACTAAGACTGGTGAATAATTTCTTCTGACTTTGCTTCGTTTTTGCCCTTTATTGTCTTTATATATTTATTCTATTTATAGCAATCATCTTGCTGAAACCCCCTGACTAACTTTAGAGCTACAGTTAATATGAATTATATTTTACATCTTAGTACGTATTCCTATAACTAAGGCTAAGCTACGTTGTAAAGTAAAACGATCTGTCGGAAGGTTTGTTGTTGGTTATATTTAACATACATCTAATGAACAAATTGAATACTTGATAACTT
>JAQJVL010010541.1:0-11980 GCA_035578905.1 Stictocephala bisonia
TTTAGGTAAAGCAGAGCATTCAAACCTCTTCTTTTCAACCGACATTGTACATGTAGAAGAATTCAACGATAAAAATAAATCAATGTATTCTTTACAGTTCCTTAAATCATGCTAACTGAACAATGAACTGAACTCAATCTAAACTTCAAATTGGACCTGACTCAAATTATCGACTAAAAGAAACTGTCAAAATGATCGTTCACCAAGCATGCCAGTAATTACACGAAACCAAATCTAAGTTATTGTCGTTTATTTACACCAAGACTCTTCCCTCCCACTCACAAAAATACAATATAACATTCAATAATACAAACCAAAATATAATCTTTGGTTATAAAATTAACTTAAAGAGTTACAGAAATTAAGTTCCGTTATCTTTGCTCTATACCAATTCTGACATTGGTCATGGTCAAAACATAAACAGATCCCAGTCCCAAAAAAAGTAACCGTAACCAAACACCCACAATTCCAGCTGTAGCTGATTTCTAGTTTCTAATGCATAAGCCTTTAAACAACCAATCACATTGAAGTTTTACATTTTTGAAGTTATACTTCTTTGCGCCCGTTAGACACTTTGGGATGGGATGTTGGTCGAGAAACCGCGTCCCGCTGAAAAGTAAGAACAAATTTTTAAGAACTATCGATTAATCGATTGTTAATCGAAGAAATAACTGATAATGATAATATAGGTGTATAATATAATAATGAAGTTGAACTAAGAAAACAGAAGAATAATGAATGACAAAACATTTAGCTTTAATTGACATAAAACTATACATAACCAAGATATTCGAACAATCAAAGCAAGGCCCAGTAATTCATTTAAAAACAACAATAATAAAGTAAAAATAATAAACATATGTTTTTTTTTAAAAGTACTCTTCAATTAAAACACAGATTCATATCATTTTCCCCCTCTCAACGATGAAGACACGTAATCTTTTAAATAGTTAGGGGGCCTTCTAATTCTTTGAGGTCGCTGACTATCACATGAAGATCGCAGACTTCCATCTGGGAAACCATCTTCTAAATTGTTTTGAGAACTACTTGGCGACAGACGATCATCTTCTTCCTGTTGCGTATTTAGCGATTGAGATTGCAGTAGTTTATCATCCCTTAAAGGTGGTGATACATTACTATTTTCTAAAACAGAATAGTCTTCTGTTCCTCGAGGAGCCAAGTATCTCAAAGATACTGTGGTTTCCGTCCCATCAGGAAGCTGAACAAAGGCGTAGTTGGGATTAACCTCTAACAGTGACACTTCTTGAACTTGCGGATCATATTTTGAAGAGTTGGCATGTCTTTTCATCAATACATGCCCTGGTACAGACAGCCATGAAGGTAAAGATGAACCATAAGAACTTCGTCTTTGGTGTTTAAACATTCTTTCATGGGGTGTTTCATTTGTTGAAGTGCAAAGCAATGAACGTATGGCATGTAAAGCTTCGCCTAGGACACATTCCCACCGATTAACTTCTAGGTTTTTAGACTTGAGTGCTAGCATAATTGTTTTCCAAATTACTCCATTGTATCTTTCAGTTTGTCCATTGCCTTGTGGGTTGTAGGCAGTTGTGTGACTTGAAGCTGTTCCAATTGAAGTTAGAAAAGTTTTAAGCTCTGCACTCATGAAAGATGAACCTCGATCAGAATGAATATATGAAGGTGTGCCGAAAATATAGAAAAGACGTTTCAAATTTTCTATTATTGTAGCTGAGGATAGATCTGCACATGGTATCGCAAAAGGGAATCTTGAATATTCATCAATTATTGTCAGGAAGTATCGATTTCTTGAGGAAGAAGGTATAGGGCCTTTAAAATCTAGATTTAACCTCTCAAAAGGTGCAGTGGCTTTAATGAGCTTTCCTTCAGTCTTCAAATAGTTAGGTTTGATTTCGCAACAAATCTTACAATTTCTTGTCATCTCCCTGACCTCATTGATTGAAAATGGCAAATTCTTGCATCGTATCCAATGAAACATTCTTGTAACGCCTGGATGACACATATGCGTATGCAGCTGACTAAGAGTAGGACTTGAGATTTCATTTACAGAGGCACATATTCTAGAAAAGGCATCGGCAGCAGCATTACTTTTGCCAGGCCTGTAGACAATATCAAAGTGATAGGTAGATAGTTCCAAACGCCATCGGAGAATCTTTTCATTTTTAATTCGATTTGATTGTTTTTGGTTTAGCATAAAAGAAACTGACTGTTGATCTGTTATAAGTTTAAAATGCTTTCCAACAAGAAAATGTTTCCATTTTCGGAGTGATTCAACAATAGCGTAGGCCTCACGTTCTACAGCACAATGCCGTCGCTCTGTTTGTGACAGTGTCCTAGAAAAGAATGCGACCGGTCTACCAGCCTGTGATAAAGTTGCTCCTATGGCTTGATCAGACGCATCTGTTTCAACCTCAAAACTAGCATTTTCATCAATTGAATAAACAGCTGATTTAACAATCATTGATTTGATCTTATTGAAAGCATCAACAGCTCGTGTATCTAAAGGAAACCTTTTAGATTCAACAAGAGGCCGCAATTCGTTTGAAAAGTTAGGAATCCACTTAGAATAGTGGGCGAACATTCCCATCACCCTGCGTAAAGCTGCCAAGTTGTTTGGAATAGGAAAGTCTAGAAGAGGTTGAAGCCTAGTTGGATCTGGACGAATGATATGATCAGAAATCGTATTGCCTAGCAAGTTTATGGATCCTTTTGAAAAAGTACTCTTTTCTTTATTGATTGTTAAATTGTATTTCTCCACGGCTTCCATGAACTTCTGTATATTTGCATCGTGTTCTTCTTGATTATTTCCGCAAATGGTAACATCATCTAAATAAGCGAAAGTACCTTGCAGCTCTTCAGTTTTAATTATCTCATCAATAAACCTCTGAAAACATGGAACCCCATTCGTTACACCAAAGGGAATCCTACAAAATTCGTATAGTTTGCCATTTGCTTCGAAAGCGGTGTACGGTCTATCTTTCAAACTGATTGGAACTTGGTGATAAGCACTACTCAGATCAATAGTGCTGAATATAGAATACTGGGCTACTTTATTGATAATATCATTAACCCGAGGAAGGGGATAAGCATCCAGTTGAGTAAATTTATTTATGGTTTGAGAGTAGTCAACACACATACGTTTCTTATGATTTTCATTAGCAACGACAACAACTTGGGCTCTCCATGGTGATTTACTTTCTATAATTATACCTTCTTTTAAAAGGCGTTTGATCTCCATATCAATAAACTGTCTGTCTGGCAAAGAAAAACTCCTGCTTTTAGTAGCTATTGGTTTACAATCTGGAGTTAAGTTTTCAAACAACTTAGCCTCAGGGACATTTGCAACAGCTAAGTTACATATTTCCAAAGAGGGCTTGGAACCTTTAAACTCAATTACAACTTTTTCATATTGTTGCAGTATGTCATGGCCTATTATGAAATCAACACAAGAATTTGGTAATACTGAAACTGGAAAATGTTTGAAATACTGATCTTTTAGTTTCAAGTTTACATTACAGGTATACTTAATTGTGCATGATAATGACTTGGAAGCCATTGATATTTTATTAGATTGAGGTTTCAGAACTAAACTTAGATCTTTTGCAAATTGTTCGTCTATGTAGCTTGAAGAGCTCCCACTATCTACTAAAGCTTTGGCATTCACTCCATTAACAGTTAAATCAACCAGTGTTTTAGACAAACATGCAGGAGCAATTACTGAAATTACATTACCTTCAGCAAAATCGTTCGTTGATTTGACGCCTGTGGAAGAAGCAGCTATTTTTGATTTGTTAGATTTTGAACGGCACACTATTGCAAAATGACCTATTTTGTTGCAGTAATGACATGTAGCTTCTTTTGCTGGACACTTAATTCTGGCATGTTTTGGTCTTCCACAGAAGTAACATTTTTGATTTGTGGCAATAGCTAAAGTCTCTGTACATGAATTGCATCCAGTCTCATTAGCTAAAACAGTGACATGTTTGTTCAGTGTTGGAAGAGCATTTACAAATTTGTCTGTATTCAAATAAGAACTTGATTGTGTCTTTGCCATTTCAAAAGCTAAAGCTTGTTCATAAGCTTGTTCCAATGTGAGAGAGTGGTTTTCAAGTAGTCGTATTCGAGTTTCTTGTGAATGTAATCCTCGTATGAAGGCGTCTAATATATGAGCTTCTTTATTTTCTCGAGCAGATACTGATTTAAATTCACAATCTTGACTTAACTGTTGTAAAATTGTGAAATATTGTGACACTGACTCATGTGGTGCCTGGCTTCTAGTTGCTAATTTATGACGAGAGAAAACTTCATTTTTAGGCTTCACATAGGCAGCTGTCAATTTTCCAATAGCATCTGAATACTTGTCACAATCATTGAACAATGTGTAGACTGTTGGTGATACATAGTTTACTAAAAGAGATAACTTACCTTTGTCATCAATGTTTTCTACACCAGATATAAAGTTGTCAAAAGTACATTTCCAATGAAGCCATTCATAGGTAGAATTGTGTGAGTTAGGGTCTGTAATAAGTTTATCTGGACGAAGAAGTTTATCCATAGTATTTAATGAATATTTATGTCAATTAAATTGAACTAAGAAAACAGAAGAATAATGAATGACAAAACATTTAGCTTTAATTGACATAAAACTATACATAACCAAGATATTCGAACAATCAAAGCAAGGCCCAGTAATTCATTTAAAAACAACAATAATAAAGTAAAAATAATAAACATATGTTTTTTTTAAAAGTACTCTTCAATTAAAACACAGATTCATATCAGAAGTCACGTATAATATATTGAAGATAAATATATTGAATAATATTGAAAAATGTCTTATATTTCATTTATATATCCTGTCTGTTTGTGTGCGTGAGTGGGTGTATGAGAATGGCCAAAGAAGTATAACCATAGACCTTCTATTATACCCCCTGATTCATGCGACTCTACTGGCAATCTCGGAAATAAGACTTGTGACGTAATTTGATGATGTCATTCCCCCCCTCATGTCTCCAGGAGGCAATTACCTGCGGGGCGTGGGAACGGAAATAAAGCAGGCGAAGCCCAAACATTCAAACAGATTCTTCAACTGTGTCACCATTTCAGTTAGGGTTGAAGGTTTTAATCTTGCAATATACACTGGGGCACTCAGTTCAGTACCTCAGAGAATTTTGACATCCTTTTTATATTTGTTTGGATAACACTGACGACCACCATGTTTCATGACTTAATTATTAAATTATTTCAGAAAATTAATTATTTTTTAAAAATACAAAACCAGCAATTAAACAAGAACTATAAAATATATAGAAAACAACTTTAAATTTTAAAGTTGTAGAGAATTGTATGCTCTATAAAACTATTCTTTCAAAATACTATTTCTTCCAGCCTGATAATTAAAAATAAGTGTTTATTCTGGACACTAAAATGCTAATTTTTCAGTTTTAAGCCCCATTGTAAAAAAACTCGCCAGGGGGCAAGCCCCCTGGACCCCCGGATCTTTTTGCTTAGAGCCTACGGCTAAAATTCAAGAAACATGGAACATGCTTTAGCTGAAAACAACGAATTTTAGATTTCATGTAAGGAATTACAAAAAATATAAACATATCTTAAAAATATAAATATATCTTTAAAAAGTAAAGATATATTTATATTTCTTTACTTTACTTAAGAGTTGTCATGGAAACTAAAGATGTACTTTGATGAACGCTTGCAAATAAAATCATTATTGAAGTCAACACTGATATGTCATTGTGTTTTCATGGTTACGCGTCACCTTCCCGCGTCACCCTCCCGCGTAACGTTTTCAGGCAGTTAGGTCAAGATTAAAGCATGTTCCATGCTAAAACTATAATTCTTAAAAAATTTCTGGTAGATTTATTAATTACTTTGGTTATTTACAAAACTTTTTTACGCTGGTCAAACTTACCTGACCAAGAAATAAAAAAATTCCTCGCTTCTTGAAAATTTCATGTCGCGGATTTTTAATGAATTAAAATGAGGTTTTCATTTTAACGCTTGTATAAAATATATGTCACAACCACGTTATAATAAACATTTACCATTATAATACTTGTTTCTTCCTGTAAAAAAATATATGCCACATGTGTACCTTAAATTTAGTTTTCTTGCTTCAACGAGCGTTGGAATCTGGTGGCAACAGATCTGTAACCCAGCTACTTGGAGAAAAAGTGTTTAGGAGATTGTAGGCGATAGGTTCCATGCTCGGTCCTACCGACACGGCCTCCGCTTAACGGTTGCCATCGACGTGGACATTACAATAGAAGTCTTGTGATGTCCATGTTGGATGGTAGTTAGAGTTCGAATTTTGTGTAGGGGAGAGAAATGAGTGTCAGATTTATCAGTTACCTGTAAATCAGACCAACACTACGTGGTTCGGAGTCTACATAAAGCTGTAGGTCCCTTAGTTGCCCTGTCTGTTGGGCTATTAATAAATTGCATACTTGGGAAAGTTAATGATTTTTTTTAACTGAACAAAGTTAAAGTTAATACTCTAAAAACGTAACTAATTGAAGTTAAAAGTTAGAATAAATTTAAACTAACTGATTAAAGTTAAAGTATTAGAAAATTAACTGAAATTGAAAGTTAAAAGTTAGTTTTGGTAAAAGTTAGTAAAATATACATAAACAAATACTCAACCTGTATTATCTTTTATTATTTATAATATCTTAGATAAATAGGCCTATTTATAGTACATTATCATACAATACTATTAATTAGACTATAGCAATTTCTACAGTAATTTTTGTTATATAACTGTCCGAAATCTTACAAATTAAATATTTAATTTAATTTCTAAAATTATTAACAAAAACTGACATAAGTCTTTGAAATTAAAGTTTTACATTTTTAAGCTATACTTTGAAAAATCAATAACTATCTTATAGGAAATTCACGATAACAAAACTTTTTTTAATTGGCGCAGATAATAAGAAAGGCCAAATAATATCGTGACATGTTGACTCCAGGTGATTTTTATCAGGCGTGCGATGATAAGGAAGGGTCACTGATAAGAAAGTATGGGGATTAGCGGTAAAGTAAAACTGAACAAAATATACTCACTCTATATTAGATGTTTAAGTATTTGCCGTTCTGAGTGCATGTTTTATTCTTACTGAAATAAGTTAATTAAAAATTATGAAAACTATATAAATCATTAAAAAAATACAAAACTAATTACCATTGATAATATTATTAATATTAAAGATAGTATTATCATTATCTTTTCTTTTCGACGGTGCCGATAGCAAAATAATGAAAACAGAACGAAATATAGCAAATGTTACTTGAAATATGTTCTGCAATCTTGAAGATAGTTTATTCTGTTGCGTGGTATCATATACTGGATTGAATTTACCTAGTAAGCCTAATTTAAAATAAAGTAAACGTTTGAGGAAATGTTGGATTGACTAACCATTTAAATGGTTTTTCCCGACTTCTTTTTAACAGGACAATTTGGATTTTATGTAATGATCAATTAATCAAGTATTGACAGCATTAACATCAAAATGCGACTGATTTTCCTAATTACTTATACAGATAGATGGGTAAATAGGTAAAATTACAGTATTAGAGTTTATGACAGATAAACAAGCTTAGGCCCAACACGTTGATTTAAAACAAGATAACTAAATGACTATCTCAACTTTACCCCTAAACATAAACTAGTCAAGTGAAAAGATCATTTGAAGGACACAAGTCAATCCCACAACAATGGTATACTCGTTTGGTCCACCTTTTTTATTTATAAGGCAGTAAAATGTGAGTAAAGGGTAGGGGGTGCGTCTTCAAAACAGTGACCTTGCTTGTCGGTGACAATTGGGCGTCAGGATGAGGAAAACAATCGGTCTTTGACCTGAGTTTTAGATACTTTCTCCCCAGTCCACATTCCTCGGACCAAATTGCACCTTTTATCACATTTGAAAAACTAACTGAGTTACTTTAACCGTTAGCTAAATTTTCAACTAGTTAAAGTTAGAAGTTAAACATTACCAAAACTAACGAATAAGTTAAAAAGTTAATAGAAAAAGTAACGATTAAATTTAATCGTTAATCCCAAGTATGATAACTTGTCATTCTGAGGAATAGTTTAACTCAGTTAGTAACCAGACTACACTCATCCTACACACATATCATCATTCATATTCGCCTTAAAATACGCACAACGTTGTGTCGGTATCTCATTATTAAGTAAGAATGTAAGAACGAAATCATGTTTTGTACGGCCGAGTCGCCTATGTTTTTTGGCAAAATTTATATTTTCAATCGCTAAAATTAAACCCTATTTATTGGAAATGTAAAATCTTACAATTTTTCTCGGGACGACATGATTATACCTTCCGTCCAAATTTCAAAATAGTACTTTTGTATTAATTTACCTTTTGTATCAGTAATTAGGTATGATTATTGTTATCAAAAGTTATAATAACTTGAATCTCTTTTTACTACATTTTAATAATTTATCAGTTACTTTTATCTTATAAAAGGGAGGGACAGGTTGGCACTCGAAGCTACAATTAATAAACTAAAAAAAATGTTTATATGTTAATCCCGTAGCAAGACACGGGTAAACAGCTAGTAAATGATACGAGTCTAATATAAATAATTATAGCGTTCGTACTACTATAGACTATATCATTATGACTAAACGTAGAGACTGTTAATTCAAATATGTTCATTATTACATAGTAGAGCTGAGCAGCCAGAAGAAATTTCTAAATGAATCTAAAAGTAACAGATGTTCAAATTTAAATAATATATTTATAATAATTTAACTAAGGCTAAGGCGATTATTAAAACCAAATAAAATATTAAAATACGTTGGATATAGTATCTTTAGTTCTACGCTATGTACGAATTTCATTCGAACTTCCACGTAATCTGGAAAAACAGCATTATAAATTAAGAACACGTTTATATGTGGGCAGTTTTAATAACACAGTCTTAATTAGCGAGCGCCGAAAAGCAGAGTAACAAGCGCGGGAGCTATGCAGGGTTGCCATACGTATAGTTGCAATGGCTGAATGCTGAAACCAGTCATATTTTTCTGTAGAGATTACTTTTTTTAGTAAAGAACCATTGTTTTTAATGGCTTCAACAATTCAGTACATGACATGTCACTGTAAACTTTTATGCTCAGACCCTCTCCACTGACAATCTATTCCGATCGGGTGTCCGGTACGATACGAAAACAAATCGAAAATAGTTTAGTAACTATTTACTAAGACAATACAAATACTTATAATAATACTACTGTATTATTATTATTATTATGGAAATTTGGCCAAAAGAAATAAAAATAGAACATTTTCAGACAAAAGAACTCTTTTTTTTTTTTATTTAAAAATAGCATGATAACTGTAATAATTTAAGACTGAGTTATTAAATTGAATAATAACTATAATTAAGTACTCTTTATTCATTTTTTATAACAATACATGACCGGTTTCGGCTCTTGGGCCATCTTCAGAGTGTAAATAATATAACCTATAAGAAATGAACAATTATAAAAATAAAACAGATGAAGATAACATATGATTAATTTAGTGTGTGGGTAAGTTGAATTATTGATTATATAAACTTACATTAATTATATATACTTTTGATTCTTATGTTTTTTAATTTGTATTATTTTTTTCATATATAGGATTTTTCATGTTAATTTGTGTATTTAACATGTTCTGTGGTTCATTATAATTGTAAATTTTCTTTGGAATTCATTTTTTCTCCTTTCTTCTCATGTTCTAAAGTTGTAACATTTTCATTGATATTTTGGTAATTGTGATTTGACTGGAGAATATGTTCAGCAAAGTTAAATTTAATTGATGTTGAGTTGTTGTTTCTTATGACTTGTATGTGTTCTTTGTAACATAAATTAAATGTTCTTGCGGTTTGTCCTATGTAAAAAGAATTGCATTTCGAGCACTGTATTTTATATATTCAGAATTTTCATATTTGTTATTATTTTCTTTGTTAGATAGTTTGTTAATTAAATTAAAACGTCACACAACACAAATTCACCACAATATAAACACAAAATGCACAAATATACTACAATACAAGTTCAAAATGCACAAATATTATGGTGATCGATCACAACATACCGACAATTTAGATCCGTAATTCTGTATGATCAATTAATCAAGTATTGACAGCACTAACGTCAAAATGCAACTGATTTTCTTAATTAATTATACAGATAGATGGGTAAACAGGCCTTGATTGGCCTTGATAGTGGGTCAAAGTGGGATATTATTCCTTGCTGTGGTTTGTCTTGCACGGAAAGGAATCGCGATCTTTTATTTAGGCCTTAGGGGTTTGTGAATATGAAAAATGTTAGGGGAATTTTTTTTGTTATTTTGTCAATGTAAATAACAGTGTGTTACAGATGTTTAGTTAAAACATTATACATTATCTAAAATGATGTAAATACTGTTTGTATAAGTTTATTGATATTTTAAGTAATTGTATATTTAGAAGTAGCAAGAAAAATGGTGGTAGTTCTAAATTGTTAAAGGCTAAATTTTTAAGTCCCTGGATAACACCAAACATTTTATATAAATTTGAGAGACGTAAAAAATTATATAAAATTTTTACGAAAAGATCATATGACAGTTTTTCAAAATTATTTTGCAAAATGTACTAATGAATTAAATAATGTGATCAATTTTACGAAAAAACAATTATTATTATTCAACATTATTAGAAAACTGTAAAGGTGATGTATCTGAGCAGTGGAAGGTAATAAATAACTTGACAAGTGAGTTTTCAAAGAAAATAGTTGAGCTAATTGAATTGCCAAACGGCCAAGTTATGCGTGAGCCTTCCGTCATTGATAAGATAAACAATCACCTTATCACAATCCAGTCTAGCCGTCCAGACTCATGCAATTACTTGGAACCAAATAACATGTTATAGTACAGTCACTGAAGCATTTTGGCTAGAAATATTTTCGGATGTGATAAATTCGCTTGAAATTTTAACTGTAGCTAGGGAGTAGCCCAAGAAACAAAAGTAAAATAGTGTTGATGTGTGCTTTTTCACTAGGGGTGGAAGTCACCCCTTCTAGGGGTTGGCAATATTTTTATGAAAAATAACTTCACCATTCGGTAGAGAAACTAATTCTAAACCAAAAACATTCTATAACAAATTTTACTCCAATCAATACTTTTTGAGATATTAGCGCCTAAAGGTGGTAGATTTTAACTCCAAAAATGCATATTTTGTGCGATTTTGTGCAAATATCCAAAAAACTGCAGGTTTTGCACAAAAAATGTAAAAGAGCAAAAATAAAGGTAATTAAATAACAAAGAGATTGCTTTTTAAAAAAATTTTATAGGTGGTATAGAACCGGACTTATGACACCTTGAAGTTGGACTAGATTTTGAAGATAGCTAAAATTGAAACTTTTAATGTTATGTAGTGAGAAAATGAAAGGTTTCTCGAAAAAAACTCAAAAGACATTTTTTAAAGTACTCAAAAAGGCCTTTCATTTGGTTGCAGATAAAAGTGATTAAAGTGAATAATAATGGAGTTACAGTCAAAACAAAATGGTCGACTTGAATTTTGAGAAAAAAAATCGGCATTAAAAATTAGTTATTTGACGACAAACATTGAAATTAAGCATAATTCATCACCAATTTACTTTTTTTATACACAAATAATAATTTCTGGGAGTTTGAACGGGTTTAGAAGCTTAAATTTAAAATAATGACCGATTTAATTTTGAGAAAAAAATTAATTTTTAAAAAAATCCATGTTTTTTTTAAAATATTTCAAATACTTACCGAGCAATGAAAATTATAATAAGACAAAAGTTTTAGATTTTTTTTCTAAAAAATTTGGTTTTTTTTAATTTTTGTACGACAAAATTTGACTGAGTTATGACGATTAGAAGCTCAAAACTGAAGACGAAAACTACCTTTTCTAAGCTTTTTATACTTACAAATCTAAATTTTGA
>JAQJVL010010542.1:0-11980 GCA_035578905.1 Stictocephala bisonia
TAAATAAATAAATTTATTTAAATATGATTAATAAAAATAATATGTATCTCAATATAATTTTTAATTTTCCAATTTAGTCATCCCGAGAACAAAAGGGACATTTAAACTTGTGTGTTAGGTGAGTTTAGACACATCTTAAAACAGCTAAATGGCTTCATAATAGAGTTATAACAGTGTGTACTTCTTTATTCTTGTTTTTTTTGCCTCTGGATATTTTTAGAAACTTTATTGATTGTCAAGTTTAGAACACTAGTTTTTACAATATTTTTGGTGGACTTTGTTAGTTATATTGTTGGAAAATAGTGTAAATGGTTTATTGAAAGGTATTAAAAACTGCTATGAATGGAGGAGGTTAGATGGACTACTAAAATTAATAATATGTTTCAATCTCAATATTCTTAGCTTAATGATATTTAACGAATATACAGTAAATGCTGTGAAACAAGAATATATAAAGCAAGCTGGTCAAGCACTGAGAGGAACTAATGAAATAAGCTACATTCATGAACGAACAAATATTGAAATGTGAAACATTTCAACAAGTAACGTTCCCATCCTGCTCATGTCATTTGTCACACATTGTGTCTAAATATTGATATACCATGACCACATGACACCATGAATCAACAAGTAACCTTCCCATCCATTTGTCACACATTGTGTCTAAATATTGATATACCATGACCACATGACACCATGAATCAACAAGTAACCTTCCCATCCATTTGTCACACATTGTGTCTAAATATTGATATACCATGACCACATGACACCATGAATCAACAAGTAACCTTCCCATCCATTTGTCACACATTGTGTCTAAATATTGATATACCATGACCACATGACACCATGAATCAACAAGTAACCTTCCCATGTCCATTTGTCACACATTGTGTCTAAATATTGATATACCATGACCACATGACACCATGATCAACAAGTAACCTTCCCATGTCCATTTGTCACACATTGTGTCTAAATATTGATATACCATGACCACATGACACCATGAATCAACAAGTAACCTTCCCATCCATTTGTCACACATTGTGTCTAAATATTGATATACCATGACCACATGACACCATGAATCAACAAGTAACCTTCCCATCCATTTGTCACACATTGTGTCTAAATATTGATATACCATGACCACATGACACCATGAATCAACAAGTAACCTTCCCATCCATTTGTCACACATTGTGTCTAAATATTGATATACCATGACCACATGACACCATGAATCAACAAGTAACCTTCCCATCCATTTGTCACACATTGTGTCTAAATATTGATATACCATGACCACATGACACCATGAATCAACAAGTAACCTTCCCATCCATTTGTCACACATTGTGTCTAAATATTGATATACCATGACCACATAACACCATGAATCAACAAGTAACCTTCCCATGTCCATTTGTCACACATTGTGTCTAAATATTGATATACCATGACCACATGACACCATGAATCAACAAGTAACCTTCCCATCCATTTGTCACACATTGTGTCTAAATATTGATATACCATGACCACATGACACCATGAATCAACAAGTAACCTTCCCATCCATTTGTCACACATTGTGTCTAAATATTGATATACCATGACCACATGACACCATGAATCAACAAGTAACCTTCCCATGTCCATTTGTCACACATTGTGTCTAAATATTGATATACCATGACCACATGACACCATGAATCAACAAGTAACCTTCCCATGTCCATTTGTCACACATTGTGTCTAAATATTGATATACCATGACCACATGACACCATGAATCAACAAGTAACCTTCCCATGTCCATTTGTCACACATTGTGTCTAAATATTGATATACCATGACCACATGACACCATGAATCAACAAGTAACCTTCCCATGTCCATTTGTCACACATTGTGTCCAAATATTGATATACCATGACCACATGACACCATGAATCAACAAGTAACCTTCCCATCCATTTGTCACACATTGTGTCTAAATATTGATATACCATGACCACATGACACCATGAATCAACAAGTAACCTTCCCATCCATTTGTCACACATTGTGTCTAAATATTGATATACCATGACCAAATGACACCATGAATCAACAAGTAACCTTCCCATCCATTTGTCACACATTGTGTCTAAATATTGATATACCATGACCACATGACACCATGAATCAACAAGTAACCTTCCCATGTCCATTTGTCACACATTGTGTCCAAATATTGATATACCATGACCACATGACACCATGAATCAACAAGTAACCTTCCCATCCATTTGTCACACATTGTGTCTAAATATTGATATACCATGACCACATGACACCATGAATCAACAAGTAACCTTCCCATCCATTTGTCACACATTGTGTCTAAATATTGATATACCATGACCACATGACACCATGAATCAACAAGTAACCTTCCCATCCATTTGTCACACATTGTGTCTAAATATTGATATACCATGACCACATGACACCATGAATCAACAAGTAACCTTCCCATCCATTTGTCACACATTGTGTCTAAATATTGATATACCATGACCACATGACACCATGAATCAACAAGTAACCTTCCCATGTCCATTTGTCACACATTGTGTCTAAATATTGATATACCATGACCACATGACACCATGAATCAACAAGTAACCTTCCCATCCATTTGTCACACATTGTGTCTAAATATTGATATACCATGACCACATAACACCAAGAATCAACAAGTAACCTTCCCATGTCCATTTGTCACACATTGTGTCTAAATATTGATATACCATGACCACATGACACCATGAATCAACAAGTAACCTTCCCATGTCCATTTTTCACACATTGTGTCTAAATATTGATATACCATGACCACATGACACCATGAATCAACAAGCAACCTTCCCATCCATTTGTCACACATTGTGTCTAAATATTGATATACCATGACCACATGACACCATGAATCAACAAGTAACCTTCCCATCCATTTGTCACACATTGTGTCTAAATATTGATATACCATGACCACATGACACCATGAATCAACAAGTAACCTTCCCATCCATTTGTCACACATTGTGTCTAAATATTGATATACCATGACCACATGACACCATGAATCAACAAGTAACCTTCCCATCCATTTGTCACACATTGTGTCTAAATATTGATATACCATGACCACATGACACCATGAATCAACAAGTAACCTTCCCATCCATTTGTCACACATTGTGTCTAAATATTGATATACCATGACCACATGACACCATGAATCAACAAGTAACCTTCCCATCCATTTGTCACACATTGTGTCTAAATATTGATATACCATGACCACATGACACCATGAATCAACAAGTAACCTTCCCATCCATTTGTCACACATTGTGTCTAAATATTGATATACCATGACCACATGACACCATGAACCATTAAGATAGCAAACCTTTTTAAAATTAACCTGTAGTTTAAGATTTTGTTTTTGTGTCTTTGAAGATTAGGCGAGAAAAATATTTGTATGATATATTTTTATTAAATTATTTCACGTACTTACTCATTTACAAAAAATATAATAGTTTTTGTAAATTTAAAACTTGTTTCTTGTTGTTTTTATTTTTTGTTGATTCTAAAGATTTTATTGAGTTATTTTCTTCTATATATATAAGTCTAATGTTATCTTCATCCCACTGTTCGATATATTATTTATGTAAAATTTTTATATTTATTGTTATATTCTTTATTGTTATATTGTTTTTTATTTAAGGAAGTTAAAAAAATGTTACTACAGTATATATGTTTAAATATATGTTTCACATATAATTGTAACACTCATATTTGTAAAGAAAATATTATACTTTTTCTCTCAATCAGCCTTGAGCTAGAGAAAGAAATATAAACTGCACGTATTATATTTTTCGCAAGTAATAAATATATTTGAGTTTGAATTTAAATTTTCGTAGTTAAAATTAACTGGCGTTTCACGTCACTTACCAGTATTGGTTACATCACATCATTTTATAAAATGTATGTACATTCAATACTTGACTTAAAGAGAGTAATCTGTCGTGTTATTGTGGATTAGTTTGTTTATTGTTGTGTTTTTACTCTCATTTCGTCATGGAAGAGAATTCATGGGCCATTGATCGTAAACTATGTAGTTTTTAATATATCGACAAAAATTTTAAGTTTAATTGGTAAAAAAGAACCTGTGATATTCTTTGCAGTGTAGTAAAATTGTATTTAAATTATTTATACTTAATGTTAAGTTAAAATAAACATTGTATCAAACATTAACTCAACATAAAAAAGACTATGTTTTTAATATATACCGAAGGCTTATTACATTTCATTACTTCCCTATACAATATAATTATTACAAATGTCTTATTCTATAATAGATTTGTATAAGTTTGAATAAAATGGAGTGGGTAAAGCTAACGTCGGTAAATTTAGCTTTACCCTTGATAGACCTTGAGGGTAAATTGAATATTCACAGTGGATTCAGCATTCATTTTGTATTCAATTGGTTGATGCTCTGATTACCAACATCACAATTTACTAGTCATGGTTCAGTTCGTGATTTGTTTCCTGATTGACGTCTATTATTTAGTTCGTGACATTATTTTTGTCTCTGGTACAACCAATGAATACAACCCTCTTTTATTTAACGATCGAGAATGAAAAGAAATTGAATATTTGTCTCACAAACATATATTCTTATGAGAGCCCTGTATATTAGGCGTTCATTTTATAATAGTATATGAATGAACCAATAAAGTATATTTGTTAGAATAAATTATTATTGAATAGCAAGTATATTGAACTGATAAGTGAGGAGGTTGTGTTTTAATATATTATTGCTACTTTTCAGTTTTGTTGTATATATGATAGTTTATTCTATATTAAAATAACAAGGTAATTATAAAAAATTTTACCCTACATAAATGTACTACTGTGTATAGTATAATAAAATAGCATAACACGTCTTAGCATATTAGAACGAAACGGAAAATAATACGTAACCAGTATTTTAATAAATCTACTTTTTTAACAAGCTATGATTTCTATTACTACGAACTTAAAAGATAATTTAATAAATCGAAGACCAAATATTAATTAAATAATAATAGGTCATTACTTAAAATAAGTCAAGATTACTGAGAGATGTTCTTTAACAGTTTCTAATAATGTTGTACGAACTGAAGTATTAATTAACAGCGTTTAAAGTGTTATCATTTAAATGATAGTGACATACGACTAAAAATAACTTTAACATATTTTATTAGACAATTTGGTACATTTTTATTATGAAACTAAACAGCTTCAAACTAAAGTTGATGAATATTAAGTCTACTCTAGCTATTGATCACTTCCTTATCAGATTGTTATGTTAATTGTCCACAAAGGTCGTGCCAAATTATTTAAGAGAATGAAGGCCCAAGTTGTTTATCTGTACCCAAGGCAAGCGTTTTATGTAGACGCATGTCTGTGCTACTATCTATTGCAAAATGGCTTCAAATAAGTTTTCAGACACTGTTTGGCGTACCATTAATTTAACTTTTAGTCATTTCGACTGAGAAAGAAAGAAAGAAAGAAAGAAAGAAAGAAAAAAAAAGAGAGAGAGAGAGAGAGAGAGAGAGAGAGAGAGAGAGAGAGAGAGAGAGAGAGAGAGAGAGAGAGAGAGAGAGAGAGAGAGAGAGAGAGAGAGAGAGAGAGAGAGAGAGAGAGAGAGAGAGAGAGAGAGAGAGAGAGAGAGAGAGAGAGAGAGAGAGAGAGAGAGAGAGAGAGAGAGAGAGAGAGAGAGAGAGAGAGAGAGAGAGAGAGAGAGAGAGAGAGAGAGAGAGAGAGAGAGAGAGAGAGAGAGAGAGAGAGAGAGAGAGAGAGAGAGAGAGAGAGAGAGAGAGAGAGAGAGAGAGAGAGAGAGAGAGAGAGAGAGAGAGAGAGAGAGAGAGAGAGAGAGAGAGAGAGAGAGAGAGAGAGAGAGAGAGAGAGAGAGAGAGAGAGAGAGAGAGAGAGAGAGAGAGAGAGAGAGAGAGAGAGAGAGAGAGAGAGAGAGAGAGAGAGAGAGAGAGAGAGAGAGAGAGAGAGAGAGAGAGAGAGAGAGAGAGAGAGAGAGAGAGAGAGAGAGAGAGAGAGAGAGAGAGAGAGAGAGAGAGAGAGAGAGAGAGAGAGAGAGAGAGAGAGAGAGAGAGAGAGAGAGAGAGAGAGAGAGAGAGAGAGAGAGAGAGAGAGAGAGAGAGAGAGAGAGAGAGAGAGAGAGAGAGAGAGAGAGAGAGAGAGAGAGAGAGAGAGAGAGAGAGAGAGAGAGAGAGAGAGAGAGAGAGAGAGAGAGAGAGAGAGAGAGAGAGAGAGAGAGAGAGAGAGAGAGAGAGAGAGAGAGAGAGAGAGAGAGAGAGAGAGAGAGAGAGAGAGAGAGAGAGAGAGAGAGAGAGAGAGAGAGAGAGAGAGAGAGAGAGAGAGAGAGAGAGAGAGAGAGAGAGAGAGAGAGAGAGAGAGAGAGAGAGAGAGAGAGAGAGAGAGAGAGAGAGAGAGAGAGAGAGAGAGAGAGAGAGAGAGAGAGAGAGAGAGAGAGAGAGAGAGAGAGAGATGAGAGAGAGAGAGAGAGAGAGAGAGAGAGAGAGAGAGAGAGAGAGAGAGAGAGAGAGAGAGAGAGAGAGAGAGAGAGGAGAGAGAGAGAGAGAGAGAGAGAGAGAGAGAGAGAGAGAGAGAGAGAGAGAGAGAGAGAGAGAGAGAGAGAGAGAGAGAGAGAGAGAGAGAGAGAGAGAGATGAGAGAGAGAGAGAGAGAGAGAGAGAGAGAGAGAGAGAGAGAGAGAGAGAGAGAGAGAGAGAGAGAGAGATGAGAGACGAGAGAGAGAGAGAGAGAGAGAGAGAGAGAGAGAGATGAGAGAGAGAGAGAGAGAGAGAGAGAGAGAGAGAGAGAGAGAGAGAGAGCTACCTGTGAAAACCGAACATAGAAAAATGTTACCACTTTACAAATTTAGTCACTGGTATTCTTATATATACGCCTGTGATTCATAGAAGGGAGCACCTGCCAGTAGTAAACGTATTGTAAGTACTTCAGTCATGTTGCTTACCGTTCTGATGTGCCGATATTGACAATGCTCATTTGTGTAGTTCATGAGTATTCTATCCGCCTGTGTTTATAGCTGGGAGCACCTGTCAGTGGTAAACGCAGTGTAGATATCTCTTAATGTTACATACTGTTCTGATGTGCCAGTGTTGACAATGCTCATTTGTGTACTTCATGAGTATTCTATCCGCCTGTGTTTATAGCTGGGAGCACCTGTCAGTGGCAAACGCAATGTAGATATCTCTTAATGTTACCTACCGTTCTGATGTGCCGGTTTTGACAATGCTCATTTGTGTAGTTCATGAGTATTCTATCCACCTGTGTTTATAGCTGGGAGCACCTGTCAGTGGTAAACGCAATGTAGGTACTTTATTTATGCCACCTACCGTTCTGATGTGCCGGTGTTGACAATGCTCATTTGTGTAGTTCATGAGTATTCTATACGTCTATGTTTATAGCTGGGAGCACATGTCAGTGGTAAACGCAATGTAGATATCTCTTAATGTTACCTACCGTTCCGATGTGCCGATGGTGACAATGCTCATTTGTGTAGTTCATGAGTATTCTATACGTCTATGTTTATAGCTGGGAGCACCTGTCAGTGGTAAACGCAATGTAGGTACTTTATTTGTGCTACCTACCGTTCTGATGGTCGTCCATCACTTGCGCAGAATTTCTGACCTCCAAAAAAGGTTTGCAAGGGTATCCTAATCCCCTTCCATCACTTGCGCAGGGTCCAGTCCAGGTAAGCCTGAGAGCGGTAATTCCGTCATGCCAAATATTTGTAAACAACTGCACCACCCCGCATTCCTACCCCTTTATGCGTAGAGAACACTGACCTGCGAGCCGCTGAAGGTCAACCCCTTGCTATTGTTGTACATTCCAAAGGTGGCAAAAGTAGTTTATATAATTACTGCATTTTCAAAAATCTTCAGTCTGCTTACAGAGGTTAAGCTGTAAAGCTCTAAAGCGTTATTGTAGTGGTTTTAGTGTGTGTTATAATTAGTTAGAGTTTTTATTAGTTAGTGTAATCATTGTTTAGTGTTTTTATATTTAGTACTTAGTGATGGAAAAGAGCCAATCAACGAAAGGTTATCCTTTAATAATCTATAAACAGTACAGATACAGGTATGCTTTAGTACAAAGTAGAATTGATTATGGAATAGTTTTTTGGGGTAATACCTATGATATTTTTAAAAGTCATAATGTCGTTGGATTTCTATTAAAAATAAAAATTTAGTTGGACTTTTCCAACGAGTCTAGTGTTTAAATCTACACTACGTTTCGAACAGTGGAATCTCTGCCCGTTTCAAGTGACTATACTACTATTTACATTTTAAGATTAGACTAGATTAAGTTTAGGCCTGAGGAACAGGCCTACGTAACAAACTACGACAAACGGGCAGAGATTCCACTGTTCGAAACGTAGTGTAGATTTAAACACTAGACTCGTTGGAAAAGTCCAACTCAATTTTTATTTTTAATACCTATGACTTATACACAAAACCAATATATGTTCAGCAGAAACACATAATAAGGCTGGTTTCATATAAAAACAGATATGAATCTTCAAAACCACTTTTTATCAAGCATAAAATACTACCCTTAAAATATAACTATGTTTTTAAAGTCCTAAAACTATTTTACATTAAAAGCGGAAATATTCCTTTAAATGAAAATGAATATAGAAGAAGACTTAGAAATGCCAACCATTTTTCAATTCCAAAACCAATGACTGCATTTTTTACTAGAACATATAACTTTATCGCTCCAAAAATGTTTCTTTGGAACAAAAACTCTTCGCTATAAGTGCGGTGTGTGTTTTGTAGAATCAACCTTGTGCATTTAGATTTTGAAGCAAATTGTAATTATATTGGCACGGAATTAAGAATTATGATTAAAGTAAATGTAATTTAATTAAATTAATTAATTAATTAGTGTGGGACTGTTGTATTTAATGTAGATTTAGTTTTGTTTCTGATCGCATGAGATGCATTTTAATTTTAAATGAAGGAACCTCATAACAGGTTATTACCTAAAGAGGCCCTATTTATTTTCTCCATACATTTTGTTCAGTCTGGCAAGTGATATGGACTCTTGTTTTTTGCTTTTGTTTTAATTAAAAGCCAGTTATCTGTGTTTTGTTTAGTTAATTATGTATAATTATGTATATGTATCTTTGAGAAAATAAAAATTTATTCCATTCTATTCTATTCTAGGTTTGATGCAGCCCTAAAAACTTCGAAAGAAGAACGCTGGAAGTGTTGTTTAAAATCATGTAAAGTCAAACTTTTTTCATTTGAAGAAGGACAAGTCTTTTCGCGGATTGAAGGTAGCCACAACCATCCTCCAGTCAGTGAAGAGAAGCTCGCGAAGCAGCGGATCAGTTGTGGAATAAAAAGAAAAGCTGAAGAAGAACCTGAAGAAAGGCCCGCAAAAATAATTCATGCTGAATTATTAGAGCATAAGGATGCTATCAATCATTTGACGAAGAAAGATGTGAAACTTCTGCAAAATACTATTTGTAGGACAAAACTAAAATGCCTGCCAAACCTTCCCAAAACAATAGATGAAACTTTCGCAGCATTAAATGAAGCTGACATCAAGACAATTAAAGACGAAAATTTTCTCCTTAACAGTGATCAGGAAAAAGGACTTGTTATGTTTTCTACAGATTCCAATCTAAAAGAACTATGTGAAAGTTATATAATTTTGATGGACGGCACCTTTGAATATGCGCCTAAGTTTTTTACGCAGTTGTTTACCATTCATGCGTATGTAGGAGGGCAATATGTGCCATTAGTGTTCTTCCTTTTAAAAGACAAAAAAAAGTGACATATGCAGAAGCCTTCTCTATGCTGATGAAGGAATGCACTCAGCGAGATCTCGACATCAAACCTAGATATGTTGTAGTGGATTTTGAACAAGCTATTCACGGCAGTGTATCTGACAAGTTCCCAGGGGTTACAGTCGTTGGATGTAGATTTCATCTTGCACAGGCGTGGTAAGTTTCCAGATATTATTTTAATATTTTTATGAGATTTATGAGATACTGTAATGCGAATCAGAGAAGGGAAGATGGCTGCGGTATTGTTTTGGGTTGACATACCTCGATCCCAAGGAAGTACCCGACGCTTTCTGCGACCTGATAGCGATCCAGCCAGTTGATGCCCGTCTCACCAGATTTGCTGACTACATCACTGTCACCTACATAGATGAAGAAGAAACGGCATCTTTCCCTCCTAGGATCTGGGCTGCAGCATCTTCAGAACTTTGGAGAACCACAAATGCCTGTGAAGGGTTTCACTCTAAATTCAACGCTGCATGCCCCTCGCCTCATCCCAATATCTTTCAATTCATCAAATGTTTGAAGATGGTTCAAATAGATTCTTATGTGTTGATGAACAGTAAGCATGAAGGCCCCCGTCGCACAAATGACAAAAAAACTCATAAGAAACAACAGTTCCTAGAACAGAAGCTGGAACAAATTAAGTCTAGGAAAATTGACAGGCTTGATTTTGTTAAATGTGTGTCATACAAAGCATGTGTAAAAAGCTGAGAATAAATAACTGAATAAAACTATATTTCTATATTTTTTGTTTATTTATGTTAACCTGTGGTCTTCTCTTATCCACGGCGAAAGGAGTTAAGCAGTGTTATGGCTAATCATCATCATAGCCAAAACTGGTAATTTCTTCTACATTATAAATGACCTGTATCTTATCCGAAATAGTAATTAGATTCATTACAAGCAGGTTTCTTACTGGATATTTTTATCATCATTTTTAAATAAGAAATATTCAATTTGTTCAATAAATGAATTTTATATTTGCAACGTCAGTCTTTTAATCCAATCTGTTAGCCTATTTCAAAATTGTCTTTTTCACATAACTCTTAGTTAAAATATATTTTATTTTAGATTTTTCTGTCTTTTTTTTTAAGTGAACAAGCAAGCTATTAAATTGCTCATTCTTTTTTTGCAAGAGTTATTTTTTTACTGTACAGGATATACTTAATAATTTTGTTTAAGCACTGACTCTCATAGAAAGTGAAGCATCTAATGGTCTTCCCGATAAATAATTTACTTTACTGACAAAAACTCAACAAGAAAATAACACAATCCATAAGACCGTTCGCAATATGTTTTACAAGCATGTAGAAAGCCGAATGTCAGGATCCTCGATAACAGGGATTGCACAACCTCCGAGTAATCCATTTCAAACTGGAATCAAACCACAGAATTTAGTCTATTATGATGATCGCCTGCCTCTGTGGATACAAAATGTCTTTATATATTGAACTTACAAATTATACATTTACAATGGATATTTATTGCCCCACTAATGATGCATGGATTATATTTCAAGTGTTAAAGGTATCATGATTGCCTATCGACTTAAAAATGAATTGAGTTTTCATCTCGTAGCTCCATTCACTGTTTATAACTAAATTCCACACTATAGAAAACAATAGGATATATATTTCAAAGAGACCGCCGTTTAGCGCAAATGATGGAACCTATCTGGGGGTCCTCTATAGCTCTCCGCGCAAAAGATGGAAAGCCTCTACCTGGCTTTCTGCATTCTGCGCAAGTGATGCCCGCCCGTTCTGATGTGCCGGTGTTGACAATGCTCATTTGTGTAGTTCATGAGTATTCTATCCGCTTGTGTTTTAGCTGGGAGCACCTGTCAGTGGTAAACGCAATGTAGATATCTCTTACATGTTACCTACCGTTCTGATGTGCCGGTGTTGACAATGCTCATTTGTGTAGTTCATGAGTATTCTATACGTCTATGTTTATAGCTGGGAGCACCTGCCAGTGGTAAACGCAATGTAGATATCTCTTACATGTTACCTACCGTTCTGATGTGCCGGTGTTGACAATG